>PVKS010037711.1:0-18429 GCA_004027875.1 Aplodontia rufa
TATATGCTAGCATCAACAGATGAGAGAAACCATTCAGCCCTTGAGTGTCTGAGCTTGGGAGACTTCACTAAGCATAATTCTATGCATCTCCATCCATTTGATTTCAAAAGACATAATATCGTCCTCTCTAATGGCCGAGTAGTATTCCATAGTATGTATGTACCAAAGCTTTTGTATCCACTCGTCAAGTGAGGGGCATCTGGGTTGGTTCCATAATCTAGCTATAGTAAATTGAGCTGCTAAAAACATTGATGAAGCCACATCACTATAATACGCTGATTCTAAGTCTTTTGGGAAAATTCCCAGGAGTGGGATAGCTGGGTCATAAGGTGGTTCCATCCTTAATTTTTTGAGGATTCTCCATACAGCTTTCCATAGTTGCTGAACCAGTTTGCAGTCCCACCAGCAGTGTAGTAGTGTTCCTCTTTTCCCACAGCCCCTCCAGCATCTGTCGTTGTTTGTGTTTTTCATTTTTGCCACTCTAACAGGAGTGAGGTGGTATCTCATTGAAGTTTTGATTTGCATTTCCCTTATAGCTAATGATTTAGAGCATTTTCTCATATATTTGTGGGCTTTCTGGACTTCCACTGGAGAGAAGTTCCTTTTGAGTTCTTTATCCCATTTATCGATTGGATTATTTGAGAGTTTGGACTTTAGTTTCTTTAGTTCCCTGTAAATTCTTGGATATTAGCCCTCTGTCCGAGGTGTAGCAGGCAAAAATTTTCTCCCATTCTGTAGGTTCTTTATTTATGCTCTCAACTAGATCTTTAGCTGTGCAGAAGCTTTTTAGTTTAATTGCATCCCATTCATAAAATGGGTGATTTGTGCCCACTGAGAAGCAACTAATGTGAAACAGGAGGAGAATGCCAGAAACATCAGACACAATAATTAGGATTGAACAACACTAGCAGTAAGAGGCCATTCAAAGTTATTGAGCAGAAGGATCACATGAAGCAAACCAGGTTTCAATATTATTAGTCTAGTGGACTGGTTTAAAGATGAACAGAAGCATTTTCCATCACTGCAGGATGTAACAGAGCTTCTCCTTGAAATAACATCACAGTGAGGTTTTGTTGTTTGCAAAATCAAACAGCTCTGAGAGGATAACCTTTTTTTAGCACTCCAGTAGGGGATCACTACTTTCTTTGGATGGTAAACTAGTACAACCACTTTGGAAAGCAGTAAGGGGACTCCTCAAAAAATTTGGGATGGAACCATCATATAATCCAACTATCCCACTCCTGGGTATGTTCCCATTTCATTACTTGAAATGAAAAATAATAGGATAATTTATGACCTAGAAGTGCACAAGAGCTGTGCACTTCTCTCACTCCTTATGATCCATTCAAATAAGACATATATACTTTGAGAAGCTAATAGTCTTAAAGTCTTAATAGTCTTAAAGTCTCAGCTTTATTTCAAATGGACAGAGTGATATTTTATAGAAAAATTATTTAAAAAGGGATCTATTGATCCTGCATTGAAAAATAAATAATATTTTTTCCAATTTGGAGATAGTAGAGAATACACATCAAAATCAACTATCCAGGAGGCAACTGAAATTGGAATCCTGAATGCCAAGAAATGTATTTGAATGGGCAGTCACCATCATAAGAGTAGTATTTCAGCTCCAGAAACTGCTGAGTGCTCTGAGGTAGAGCATAAGGAGCAAAGAAGTCCAATAGATTTGGGAAATGTTCCTCGGTGACCCTTGGAAAGTCTAAGGAAATAAGATTTCAGAAAATTATGCATACACTTTCTTAATTTTCCCAAAGCTGTCCTTGACCTGCTGCCCCATCTGCCTACCAACTGGATTGTGCTCAAAGGAAGTCCCTTTGAGCAGAATAATTTCGTTAGAGTAGTAGGGAATAAAATAGGTTTTCATAAAAGCTGAAGAAGGAATGAAAATAAAACTCATTTTTGAAAACAGGATTGAATGGGGCAAATATATTGATATATACCTCTCTACAGGAAGTTAAGAGATGGAAGAAAATGTGAGATTTGAAGTTGAATGGGCAGCAGGGTCAAAAACAGGTTTTCAACAAGCAAGAGAGAAATTACACACAACTTAGAAGAAATATGGTCAAAAGACTCTCCTGGAGAGTTAGAAAAAAAAGTGAAGTACAACTTCTTCATCTTTGTTTGGAGGAAAGCAAGTGATATGCCCAGAAATGAAAGCATAGTGTGTTGATTTGCAAGTGACAGTATGAAAGAGAGATCAGGTTGTCTATCCTGGTTCTCTTGTTTCTTTTCAGATAAAGTTCAGTAGTTCACAAACAATGTATATTAGGATCACCCAGGCAGGTTGTTAATCAGTAGTCTCACAATACATGAAGATTCTGTGTTTGACCCAGACATCTACATATTTGTTTTGGTGAATTATAGTTTTACATAATGAAAGGATTTGTTGTTACACATTCATACACACACACATTATAACAATATAATTTGATCAGATTCTCCCCCAGCACTTCTTTCCCCTTCCTTCCCGCTCTCCCCAGTCTGTCTTCTCACCTGGATTGTGTGTATACACACACACACATGCACACACACACACACACACACACAATTTTCTATTTTTCCAGTTCTAAATGCCTACATGGGTTCTATTCAGTGTCTCAGGGGTTCAAAGTATACAGTATAAGCCCCTTTTTCTTCCCCGTATTCCCCCCTCCTCCTTCCCCCACCACTCCCCTCAACCTAACCAGACTTCTCCCAGTTCATTTGTTTACCCATGTTTGATTGATCAATTACATAAATTTGTCTTTCTCTAACCCTTTCCTTAGTTTTACTCTAGCTTCCACATAAGAGAGAAAACATTTGACCTTTGAGTCCCGGAGTTTGGCTTAGTTCATGTAGCATGATCTTAACAATTTCCATCCATTTGCCAACAGAGGCCATGATTTCACTCTTTTTAATAGCTGAGTAGAACTCCATCTGTGTGTGTGTGTGTGTGTGTGTGTGTGTGTGTTAACACAGTTTCTTGATCCATTCATCCAACGATGGGCTTCTGGGTTGATTCCATAATTTAGCTATTGTGAGTTATGCTGCTATAAACATTGATATAGCTGAGTCATTGTAGTATGCCAAATTTATATCTTCTGGGAATATACCTAGGAGTGGGATAGCTGGATCATATAATGGTTCCATCCCAAATTTTTTAAGGAGTTTCCTTACTGCTTTCGAGAGTGGTTGTACTAGTTTACCATCCCAAGAAACAATGTACAAGAGTTCGTTTCTCTCCACCCACAACCTCTCTAGCATCTGTTGTTTGTGTTTTTTTTTTAAAGAAAAAGAAACAGTGAGAGAGAGAGAAAGAGAGAATCAATTTTATTTAGTTTTACATGTGACTTTTGTTGCTCCAACACTTCATTGTGTATGTGGTGATGGGATTCAAACCTTCATCCTCCCACATGCCAGGCAAGCACTGTAACCGGTATAACTGCTTCATCCCCTGTTGTTTCTATTCTTGATCTTTGCCATGCTGACTGGAGTGAGGTTAAATTTTAGTGTAGTTTTGATATTCATTTCTCTGATTACTGTTGATGTTAAACATTTTTTCATATATTTATTGGGTTTTTGTACCTCTGTCGAGCAGTTTCTGTTTAGTTCTTTTGCCCATTTATTTATTGGGTTGTTTGTGCTTTTGGTGTTTTTTGGGTTCCTTGTATATTCTGAATATTAATCCCCTATCAGAGGAGTAGCTGGCCATGGTTTTTCCCCATTCTGTAAGCTCTCTCTTCACATTTTTAATTGATTTCTTAGCTGTACAGAAACTTTTTAGTTTAATGGCATCCCATTTAATGATTCTTGGTTTTAATTATTGCACTATGGAGATAATGTTAAGGAAGTTGGTGCCAGCTCTTATTCTATGTTTTCTTCTAACTGTTGTAAGGTATCTGGTTTCATTCCTAAGCCTTTGATTCATTTAAATTTGATTTTTTGTGCAGGGTGAGAGATAAGAATCTAATTTCATTTTTCTACATATGATTGTCCAGTTTTCCCTGAACCATTTGTTGAAAAAGTGTATTTTCTCCAAGATATATTTTGCCCCCTTTGTCAAATATCAGATGGGTATAGATTAGTGGATTTGTCTCTGTGTCTTCTGTTCCAATCCATTAGTCTTCATGTCTATTTTGATACCAGCTGGAAAATCTGGAAGACATGGACAGATTTCTAGACACATACAACATGTGCACATTGACACAGGAAATTATAGAAACCCTAAAAAAGACCAATATTGAGTAATGAAATTGAAACTGAAATTAAAAATCTTCCAAAAAAAGAAAAGCCCAGGACCAGATGGTTTCTCAGCTGAGTTCTACCAAACTTCACAGAAGAATTAACAGCTCTCTTAATTTAGTTAGTCAATGAAATTTAAAGGGACAGAACACTCCCAAACACTTTTTATGAGGCAACAATAATCCTGATATCAAAACCCAACAAAGATGCATTGAAAAAAGAAAACTACAGACCAATATCCCTGATGAACATAGACAAAAAATCATCCTTAATAAAATATTAGCAAACTGCATTCAGAAACACATTTAAGACAATACACCATGACCACGTTAGTTTCATTCTGGAGATGCAAGGTTGGTTCAACATACACAAATCAATAAATATGATTCATCACTTAAACAGAATTAAGGACAAAAACCACATGATCATCTCAATAGATTCAGAAAAGGCCTTTGATAAAACACAACATTCATTCATGTTTAAAACCCTGAAGAAGCTAGGGATGAAAGGAACTTACCTTAACATTGTAAAGGCTATCTTTGACAAACCCATAGCTAACAGCATACTAAATGGAGAAAAACTGAAAGCTTTTCCACTGAATTCAGGAACAGGACCAGGATGTTCACTTTCACCCCTCTTTTTCAATATAGTCCTCAAAACTCTATCCAGAGCAATTAGGCAAGAGAAGGAAATCAAAGGGATACAAATAAGAAAAGAAGTCAAACTATCACTATTTGCTGATAATATGATCGAATGCCTACAAGACCCAAAATACTCTACCAGAAGACTTCTAGAGCTTTTAAATGAATTTAGCAAAGTTGCAGGATACAAGATCAACATTCATAAATCAATAGCTTTCCTATACTCCAACAGTGATTTAACCAAGGAAGAAATCAGAAAATCCATCCCATTTACAAAAACCTAAAAAAAAAAAAGTACTTAGGAATTAATCTAACCAAAGAAGTAAAAGACCTCTATAATCAAAATTATACAATATTGAAGAAGGTCTGAGAATATGGAAGGATATCTATCTAGATTCTTATTAAACAGCTCAGATGATTTTGATACTGATGATCCAATCTTTGAAAAAGACTTGCATGAGTTCATTTACTTTGTTGACAGTGGTGTTGTAGAGCTTAGGGGCTTTAAAATGAATGTCATAAAAGAAAAAATATAAATAAAATAATTTCTATATGGCTTCAAGGGCCAACAAGTTGAAATTCATCACCAGGGACCATTGTTTAGAAGGGCCGTCAGTAGCAGATAGACCACACAAAGCTAGTTTTCTTGACCCAAGATCTTGGTTAGCTGTTGTAGTTTTTAGGTTTGTTTGATGGCTCATGTAATGAAACATCTGAAGTTGATTATAATTTTGCTGGCAAATTTCACATTTTGGAAAAAAATCACCCCAAGAATGTCCTAATTATATTTTCAGCTATTGACAATGGAAAAAGGAAAAAAATTAAAATGACAATGGAAAAAGGAAAAAAAATTAAAATGTTTTGCATATACCTTAGAGCACCATATGATGTCTGACTGTTGTAGACATTTGTTCAGTGAGTTAATAGAACACACCACAAAATCATTAATGAAATCAGATAAAAGCAAAGAAAGTTTTACATTGCAGTACTGAGGTAGGAGAGCAACTTTAAAGTTAGTTATCAGCCCCCTCCCTCTCTCCACATCAACATCTTCCCCTCAGTTTTCATTGTGGGTTTACAAGAACAGCTTTTGTGTTTGCTTTCATTCTGGTCCTTTATGTCCAAATTTACAAAAAATATTATTCTTGTTTTATTAAGACAAAAATAAAAATTACTTATGCCAGTGGTTCTTAGCCTTTTGACAAATGGAGAAAAAGCAGATGAGAATTTTGTTCCAGGCCCTCAAAAACTGACTATATACATGCACATGTATTTGTTTATATACAACACTTATAGACATTTTCCAGTAGGTTCAGAATGCAGAGCCAAGGAATAGAAAAGAACACAAACATGGGAAACAGTTGATTTTCACTAGAGTGTTACAAGTATACATGCTTTTCGCATAGTTCTAACATAAAAACAACTGTTTTTTGTATATTATTTAACTTATATTTTAAATAATCAGATTTAGAATATTAAATCTTAAATAGAGAATTAGAGTATCAGCCCTTTCTGTTCTCATTACTTTTTTCTTTCTTTTGTTCTAATTCCTGTTTTTATCCTGTTCTTGCTTTTCTTCTTGATCCATTTCTGTTATACATACAGTTAAGGTATGTCCTTGATGACAGTTGAAGAAAGACATATCTTGAACTAAAAAATTTCTTAATAATTATTTTGTTTATGATGATTTGGACATAATTTTAGCTTAATTTGAGTCAATTCTTATCTAATTCATGTTTTCTTCCATCTTTCTGTTACTTCTCTCAGTACTGGATAGCTTAAAGCTTTCTTGTGCTATTAATACTGAATAGTTTCTAAAAAGTAAATAATAAATTATTAAAAACAAATCCAAGTTGTTTTCACTCAGGATGATTAAGTTTTAAATATTTATAATAGATTTCTTTTATTGTCAAAGTCGCATGACTGTGATTTTGCTATATCACCAAGGTTGTGAAATTTTTATAATAATCCCAACTGTTGTTTAAAACCAGATCTCCTTCCTTTTGTTGAGTAATTTATTCAACCTGAATGTAGTGTGTTAGAATGTTAAATTTTAAACAGTATTAAATAATAAAATTTAAATACTATTAAATTTTAATAGTATTAAAGAAATGTGTCTCCTTATAACAATATTACTTCAATTGCTTGATTTTGTATTTAATACTTTATTCATTTGTTCTAATTTTCATTTGTTCATAGAGTTGTAACTTATGAAAACATCAATAAAAATGACTACTATACTATTAGTCAAAAGGCAGTGACACACATCTACAACGATGATATTGAATTTATTGAAATTGATCGATGGGAACAGGAATACTTATATCACAGAGAACTCACTAAGATCCCCATATTTGCACTTTTCCGAAAATGGAAGGCTTTTAGCGTATGGAGAAAGAATGTCCGCTCCAAGAAAATCACTGGATGTCGAAAATCTCTACGAAAAAATTTATTCATTGTTAATCCAGTATGTATTTATTAATCGTATTTTTTAAATAATTACAGAAAAAAGTGTGAATCTATTACAGGTATAGATACCTGTCTATACACTGTTCCTGAAATAGAATTTTTCACCTTTGTAAGAGAATTCACATTTTTCATCCTGTCTAGTGAGTTAGGAGTCTGCCAATCCAGGGGTGTTTCTACATTTTAACTAGGTTTACAAAATGCAGAAGTAAAAGAAAAGAGTTGCATAGGTTCCCTTTGATTAGAAACAGCCTCAGAGTCATGGATTTGTAATCCCCTTTGTAGTTGATCAGGAAAGTTGTATATCTTTCTGAGAACAGTGGACTGGCAGCTCTATTACCGCCTCTCTTCTCTGAAACATTCTTGACTTAATGGCCAAAAATAATCTGAGGCTTGTTTTCATGGGTCAGTACCTCTGGGTATATCATATAAGGTTCCTCTATCATGGATTCAGACAATATGGAAAAATTTAATATTTACTTCAGATAATAGGTGATCATAGAAAATGAACTTTTAAAGAATGTGTGGCCATATTCAAACTCTACTCAATGAATTTCAACATACATTAGAAGTCTTCTACTTGACTCCTTAGGAGTGAACTGAAATTATTACTGTCATGCTCAAGAGTACTGGGTTCTCAGCTGTCTCTTTGATACTGAGTCACTGCCTTCTCAGGTCAGAAGCCTCAAGTTTTCTTTTTACTGATCTTTTCCCTCACTTTGCATATAGTAATCAGAAAGACTTATCAACATGTAAGTCCCACAATAAAAGAACATTCAGGGATGATGGTTAACATAGTTATTAGTACAAAGCAAATATACAAGATACACCATTTTGAGTCATTCATCTCATTGAGCATTTTGAGTTTTGGGAAAATATTTTAGTCTTTGACGTAAAATTCAACCCCTAGACCTCTACTTTCATCACTTGAAGGAATTTCACCAACTTCCATCTTTTACCATGTCTTGAACACTGCACATATTACAAATTTGTTACTAACTATGCAAAACAATTCTCCTTAGATTTGTGTTTAAATCACCTCACTTAGTCCTCAAGAGTTGCTTTCATATTTTGTATGCTGAAAATTATCATTCTCTCCTGTCCACCATTTGTACCAGTGGTGCATTGGCCTTGATATTATCTCTTTTAAATTTGGTTATAGCCGACTAGAAAGTTTTCATACTTTTAAACTAAAATTGTCATAAATAATAGTCTAGTGAAGTGGTTTAAATATCTGTTAAATGCTAACCCACACTTACCACAAGTCTATATTTACAATTAGTTGACTATAGTGACTGATTCTTGTAGACTAGGTTGAAGGAAGAAGTATGGAGTCATTCTTGTAACAACTTTATGGATATGGCATTTATATACTATATAATTCACCTATTACAGTATATAATTCAATTTTTGGTGTTTTCACAGAATCAATAAATAACCAATACAATTTTAGGGTATATCCATCATTCAAAAGAAAAACTCCATTACTTGTGAAAAGTATTTCCATTTTTCCCCAACTCCTCTCTGCCCCCCCGCCACCAGCTCTAAGTAACCAGTAATCAGATTTTTGTCTCCGTAGATTTGCCTGTTCTCTACATTTCTTATAAATGGATTAATAGAATATTTGGTTCTCTGTGGCTGGCACTTTTCATATAAGATAATGTTTTCAAGATTCATCTAAGTTACAAAATAGCATTTCTTTTCGTAACAACTTTTGCCCCTTTCTGTGATTATGCTTATTTTATCCATCCATCTATATTAATGGATATTTGTATTGTTTCCACTTTTTGGCAATTATGAATAATGTTTTATAAATATTCCTGTACAAGTTTTTGTATGAAAATGAAATGTTTTCATTTCTCTTGGGCATATCTGTAGGAATGAAATTGCTGGGTCACTAGTAACTGTACATTTAACCTTTGGAGGAAACATAAGTTTTCCAAAGCAACTTTTTGCCCACTAAAATTTAAAGTCAAATTTAACCTTGCTCTTCACAATAGCCTCTTAGATTAAAAGATGTTCCCTTCTGTTATTTTTGTGACTAGATATTGTAAAGTCCTTAAGGTAACACAAAAGAATCTTTTAGTGGCTCTTAGCAAACCCTAACAAAATTTAAGATATTGCTCGGTTTTCTTTTATTTTCTCTCCTTTTTGTTCTTTAAATAGCTGAAAGACATGTATGTATTTTCAAACTGAATAGAAATGAATTTGGAAAAATCAAATCTGATAATTCAAAGAATTAATTTAGAAAAAGCTTCAAAAGGGTTCCTATTTAATGTATGTTTTTTTGTAGTTATAGTTCAAGTTAACAAATAGAACTACTTATTTTCCTTAACAATCATTTTTGCTATCCATTTTTTACTTTTAAAATATAGAAAATTTTTTACTAAACAATTAATAAATTCTTATTTTCATTCAGTATTTGCGACCAGCTCTTCTTAAAATAAATGAATTATGTTATCATTTGACCTTTATGGGACTTTGCTATATTGAAAAATGTCACACCTATACCCTGCAGGAGTTCAGGGCTGCACAAGTGATACGACTAGAGGAGGTAAGGAATTTTGCTTGTAAGGATTAAGATTTTTTTCACCTATTACTGATGCTTTTGTATCACTAATTATACATGTTCATCAATGTCTAGGTGACAGAGCGCCTAGAAGAATTTCGAAACGAAGCAAAAGATGTGGTCAGGAAGGCTTGTCGATTTGCTTTGCGTGCGGTGGGATTTATTCCTGATGACTGTGCATTTGAACCTAATGAGGGTATGAAGAGCACCAGGCCTGCATATATCAGAAGTGCCAGCTTTCTATAATATCAGCTCCTCTTTATTCTACTTAAGTTTAAATAATGATCCTTTTCCAATTATTTCAATTTGCTGTTTGATGTTATAAATTCAGTGTACTTTGTGGAAAAGGGGTAAATGGTAAATACTGTTTTCTTGCATTCCTCTTGCTTATGTAAGAATTGCTGAACTGAACACAGAATATTAATTAATAAGCCTTCTATAGCGGGCTCAAGTAGGGTCTCTCTTCTTAAGTATGTCTGATCAACTGTTGGAGTCAATAGGTTTGTGAAAATTAAGGGACTGAAGGGACTGGTGGGGCTGGAGCAGTGACTCAGCAGTTAAGGCACTTGCCTGACATGCATTAGGTAGTGAGTTCAAACCCCAGCACCACGTATACAATGTATACAATGAAGTGTCAGAGCAATAAAAACCATGTAGAAAACTCAATAAAAATTGCTTTCCTCGCTCTCTCTGTGTCTCTCTCTCTCACTGTTCCCTCTTTCTTTAAAAAAAATATTAAGGGACTGAATAGATCTCATGATTGGTATCAGCTGGCATGGACTGTAAAGGATGATTCAAATACAGGTGGGGCAAATGCTTGAGGGTAAAGATATTACTGGAAAAGGTCTACAGATCAATCCCTCTTAAGGACAATGTTTATAAACTGACTGCAGTCTTTTCTTGAGTTAAAATCCATTGATAGAAAATTATTTTGAATAACTAGGCTTTTCTGTGGGGTTTTAAATACTTTATGAACCAAAGGATTTTATTGTTTTTGCATTTTATTTGTCCTTTCTTTGAATCTATACTGAAAGAAATGGAACTTTTACACAAAAATTCTTGTGTCTTTTGTTTTTCTTAGATTGTTATAAAATAACAAGTGGTGCAGGTTTCAATGATATGCCGTTTGAGTTGCCCACTTATGGAGACTCTGAAAAAATGACATACACAGAACAGGCCAGCAAAAGGCATCATTGCATGAGATTGACCTGGTAAATGATTAGTACTTATTTTAAGAAAAATTAGATCAGCCATCCTGTTCAATTTTCATTAAAATTAAACCTTGGAAGGTGAGGGATATGTTAATTTGTATGACTGGAATAATTAGTTCACTATGTATGCCAAAACATTATGTGTCTTACTCAAATATATACAATAGAAAGTTAAAACCAAAAAATATTAATTCTTTCTTGGAAATAATTATTTCCTTCTTTAAAAAAAAAAAAAGCCCATCACCATAGAGTTCACTAATAGTGATGAGAATTTGGGGAATATGGTGACCTAAAAACATGCCCCATAAACTTATCCCTCAAACTGCCACTCAGCAAAGCAGCTTCTGGGACAGACAGGCTGATAGAGACTTTAACATAAGTCCAAGGCCAAGAGCTTCTGTTTGATCTCTAAGGCTCTGGATTCCTCTGGTCTAGCCTGGAACATGGAGACCACCAGTAAAGCTGGCTATGCTGAGAAGTGAGGCATAGAGATTTGTGGACCTCCTCAAATAGTTTGGGAGGCCCTGAGCCATCCTTTTGGTAACTAAGCAACAGTGGCCAGCAGGAGAATCACACAGAGTTCCACCCTATCCCTAAGGCAGCTTTTATAATGGGGAGCCAGGGAGGGAAGTGTTCCTCCTAGCACCTCACCAGGGTACTGGCAATTAGCATTAGCTCTGCCACCTGCTTACCATTGTTGGATTACTTTAGTGAGCACCAAATAATAATAAGCAACGCTTTATGGTTTCACAGATGACTTTTCAGATAATCTGGTGATTTTGTTTATAATAGTTATTTGCAATCATAAGGATTTAGAATGATAGAAAATCTAAACTCTGAAATAGTCAAGTTCAAAATCACCAGATTATCTGAAAAGTCATCTCTGAAACCATAAAGCATTGCTAAAGTAATCCAACAATTAAAACCACTTATTTAATATACCTAATCATGTGCCCTTTTATATATGAAAATGTCTGTAACTATGAAAATCAGTTACACTGTCACAAAGGCCACCATCATGGCCTGGTGATACAGGAAACCCTAGAGCTTCACTTAAGTGGAGTAAAAAAGTTATTCTAAATGTCTTTCTGGCTCAGTCTGCATTCTAAGCACTCAACTAAGGAAACATAAAACTCAATAATATTTGGATTAACAATTACTGACATCATTTATTCAATAGCAAAGATTTCATACTTTTGCATTAGAATGCAAGCTATAGTTGTTCTGTGCATTGAGTTTTCTTTAAAACACTTTAAAAAAAATCTCATAGCCTTTTGATAAGATGAGCTAGGTGCATTTTCCTTAACAGGTATATTGCCCATCAAATAAAGTATTGAAGAGACAACACCTAGCTAAATTGATGCTGCTTGTTTAAATATATTTGTGTTTTAAAAGGAACAATGTCTGAGAACAACTCTTATGGACAATAAATCTCTGATACTGTAATACAATTAGATCAAAACTTGGAGAAATTATATTTTAAAATTTAAATACTTGCTTTAGAATCACTATCAAAATATATAGTGAGGATAGAAAACTGAAACAGTATTTGCTTTTTCTTTTCAAGCTTTATCCGTCTAAATGACTATTTAATTGAGAACACACTGCATGTCTTAACAGTAAATTCTGCTAACTCTCTTCTGAATTATCTCACCGACAAACTCAAGCGAACACCTTCAGCAGATGTCATTCAGAAATGGGTTACTGAAGAGAAGCCTGAAGTTACTGACAAAAAGGTATATTCAGATCAAATTAAAATTCATTATCAACGCTTATTGAGGAGTGCTCATTATAAATCATGCTATTTTCTATGTATTGGAAAAATTAAGAAGTTTTATGTTTGAACATATTTCTATTAGTTATTATGTTATTAGTGTTATTTATATTAAGTATATCAACTCCACTTCTATTTAAATATTACCAACTTTGTTAATCTTTTCCTAGTTTATTGTTTGCCTTTCTGTTTTGTTGATAGTGTTTTTACAAGGAGAAACATTTTGCAATACTATGTCATCTTTCAGTATTTGCCTTCCCCCCCCCCTTTTTTTGGTATTGTTCTTTGAAAAACTTTCCACATACCACAATTATAAATTTGGCTAATTATATAAACTTAAGTTTACATGTCTTGTTTGTCTTGTGTTATACCTTGGTTCTACTGTCTTTATAACACTGCAAATGTGCTCATTTCAGGGGGCTCCCGTGATGGAGAAACAGGAAGAAGATGAGTCACTCATCCCCATGTTTATCACAGAACTGATTTTGACAGTCCAGGCGCTACTCTTTGAGCCTTCTTTGGAAGACTTTCTGGTGTGTGCTTCTCATATAATTTCTGCATTATAAGCACCCTTTTGGAAAATGAAGCAACTGCTTTACTGTTAAAAGATTGGCAGGACTGCGGTTGTCGCTTCTCCCAAAGAAAGAAAGCATTGTTCTTTTTACAGTATTACCTGTCCATACAAGCTGTCTAAAAGTGTGGCACATTTTCTTTAACTTGAGTCAGACTAGGGCTTTGCTAAATTATACCATCAAGAGAACATGTTCTATATAAATTTTAGAATGAGCTGTAGACATCCCTGTAATAAGAGTCCAAGTTTTGCAAACATCATTTTTGAAATCTTTTAAACAGCATTCTGCATCTGAGGGAAATTTATTGTAACAAATTACCACAATTTTACAGCTTAAAGCAACCACTGTTTAACTCAGGATCTGTAGGCCAGGAGTCTGGAAATTTGCTGCTTAGTTCATCCTCTGCTTCAGAACCCCTCCTGGCAGTTCAGGTGTTACCTGGATCTGAGGTCTTTTTATCCAAGCTTGACTGGAAAAGATCCACTTCTGAGTTCCCTCATATTGTTGGAAGAATACAGCTCTGTGCAGCTATTGGACTAAGGTCCCCTTTTTCTTGCAGATGTAATCCAAAGATAATCCTTAGGTTTTAAAAAGTCTCCTGAGGTCCCTTGTTGTATGACAACAAAATATAGGCAGTTTACAACATAGATGTTGTTTCTTCAAAGCCTACTAGAAAATTTAGAGAATTTTAGCAAGCCCAATCTCTCTTTTGAAGTCTTTCCCCTGATTTAGTCTGGTCTATCTAGCATAATCACCTTTTTGGTTAACTGAAAATCAACAAATTTGGTTCCTTGATTCTACCAGCAGAATCTTTCTACCTTTGTCACATAATTTAACCTAATCCTGGGAAGTATGTCCCCTCATAATCACAGGTTCACTTATATTCAAGAAAGGGAATTCCACAAGGTGTGGAATGTACATGTGGGGCAGGAATCTTAGGGACCATTTTATTATGTCTACCACAATTGTGTACATACATAGATTAGTAAGTAAGTCCATGATTTTTGTTGTTAACTGATACATTGTAGCACAAAAGTACTACTACTCAGGGTCTCTAGATTTTAATCTTGGATTTACAATTAATAAACTCTCTGGGGTTCAGTTTTAGAATTTGTAAGATAAGATGGCCAGATGAGTTCTAGGTTTGCCTTCTTTTCCAGCAGTCTATGATTATGAGATAGGATATTTTAAGGCATTTACAATGGCAGGCAGATTGATAAGCTCCCACTTGTTGGAACCATTCTTAGAAGCTCCCAAGCAGAGAAGCACTGGGCTTCCATGTCCTCTCCTGGCTGCAAGATTCATGTCCTTCACGTAGGATGCATGTGCCCTTGTGTTGCAGGTGACACAAGGAGGCTGACTCCTGCAAGCAGCTTATTGTCTTTCTTCCTAAGTCACAGGCCTCAAAAAACTCAACATCCTTCTCTATTTCCTGTTCAAGGATTCTGTTCCACACATAGATATTTTTAAATGCTACACATGAAAAGTATATGACTGAGCTTTGGGAATATATATATAATCATCAAGTTTTTGTGTTCATATCAATGTAAGATTTTACTTCACATACCCAAAAGTGGAAGTGTAAATATGACTTTCATTCATGAATTTTCTCCACTTCCCCAATTGTTTTGATCATTAGCCTTAATCATCTCCATCCGGTGGTTTCAAATAAACATGCATATTTAGGGCTTAATCTCAAGGAAATTATCTGCTTAAAACATGAAATCTTACATAGTTCTTGCTTAGGTCACTGGTGTATTGAATACTTGATACAATATTTACTTTTCAAGTCTTTCCTATGTTTAACAGACCTCCTATTGCATGTGATTCTGTTTACTGCTTTCCCCTCTTTGAATAAACTCTTCTCTTAGTTAAATATTACTTGATTATACTCTGTACCTACATTTTTTCCTTCTCAGACATTTTTCCAACAACTTTTTTGTGGGATTCTTGATTGATGCTCTCCTAAAGGTCTCCTTTTTCTTCACACACTATGTATTCTTCCTGGGTGCTGTATTCTGTGCTTATTGTTTTAATTTCTAGAATACTGACTTACAAAATATATTTATATACAGTTCTTTTTTCCTAAGCCTCAGATGGAAAGCCATCTAGAAATACCACCTAAATATTGCATGATAGACTTCAATTCACCAAAATTAACTGAACTTATCAACTTCTAAAATGTGCCAATCTCACCCTATGAAAGGTACTGTTCACAGGCCCACATCAGAGATCTGGGAGATATTCTAAATTCTCTCTTTGCTCCTTAAGGTCAAGTCACTAGGTTGTATGTGGAGGCTTAGTTCTACCCTTTTGCTCCTCCTCTCAATCAAATTCTCATCGTCTATTCCAATTTGCTTCCTTCTCTTCCTGCTACTGCTTTTTCCATGTTACTGTTAGCAAGTCACTCTTGTAGGCAAAGATAATCATGTCACTTTCTTGCTTAAAATTTCTCCATTACTTATGGTAGTGTTTTTCAGAATACTCTGAGATATTGACAGACATTCTAGGAGAAAAGGGGTATATTTACATATTAACACATGTGAAGTCTTGCTTAACAGGTCCTACAAAGACTCCTATATCTTCAGTTTTTGTCTTCTTGAAAGATTTTGGTCAAGAATTAGAGAATAACCCAAAGAGTTTGTTTAGTTTAGTGAGGTAAGCTCCAGGAGGAGCCTCCCCTCTAAGAGAAGAAACAGCCTAATGCTTTCCACATGGAGAGTTTTGTTTTAATTTGTTTTTTTTGGCACTGGGTTTGAATCCAGGGGCCTGTTACCAGAGCCATCTATATCCCCAGTCCTTTATTATTATTATTATTATTATTATGGTTTTGTTTTGTTTTTGTTTTTGGTTCCAGGTATTGAACCCAGGGGTGCTTAATCACTGAGCCACATCCCCAATACTTTTTATTATTTTATTTTGAGGCAGGGCCTCAGTTGGCTAGGCTGGCCTCCAGCTGCCTCAACCTCTTCAGTGACTATGATTACAAGTATGTGTCATGGCACCTGGTTCCACATGGCAGGTATATATATTTGGTGTAGGAACCTCCCTCCTTTTTTCTTTAATTTTATTTTTTATTCTTTTTTAGATATATATGATGTTAGAATAACATCATATGTATATCATGATGTATATATGATGTTAGAATAACATTATGGAGTATATCATATTAAAATTCAGTCCTCAATTTTTCCCCTTCCCCTCCTTTCCTCTCTACCCACATTCTTTTTGTTTATACACAACAATATAATATACAATGATACAATTATAAAAGCATGTAGTATAACTAGTTCCAATTCAATCTCCAGTATTGCCCCTTCCTTCCAGCCCCTGTTCTTTCAAGATATACATGACAGTAGAATAATAATGATATAAAATTATGGAGTAGAACTTATTTCAATTCTGTCCCTAGTATTTCCTCTCCCTGTTCCTATTTTCCTCTACTTTAACTGATCTATTATTTACTTATACTTTCTTTTTATCTAATTTAGTGACCTGTTGATGAGCATGTTGATGCAATTCACTATGGTATGTTCATATATGAACATAGGAAAGTTAAATGTGATTCATTCCGTGAACTTTCTCTATCTCCTTCTCCTTTGTCTATTTCTCTGATCCTTTCCTTATTTGGGGTTAGCTTCCATATGTCAGACAGAACATTCAAACATTCAACCTTTAGCTTTTTGAGACTGGCTTATTTCACTTAGCATGATAGCCTCCGATTCCATCCATTTGCTATTGCTATTGAATGCCCTAAAGTCATTCTTCCTTATACCTGAGTAATACTCCATTCTGTGTATATGCCACATTTTCTTGATCCATTCATCTTGGTTGGTTCCATAGCTTAGCTATTGTGAATTGTGCTGTTATAAACTTTGATGTGGCTGCATGGCTGTAGTATGCTGGTGTTAAATCCTCTGGATATATATCAAGGAGTGGTTAAGTGGTGGTTCTATTCTTAGTTTTTTGACGAATCTCCATGCTGCTTTCCAGAGTGGTTGTACCAATTTGCATTCCCACCAACAATGTGTAAGTGCACCCCTTCACTCAAAGTCTTGCCAAAATTTATTGTTCATATTCTTGATAATTCCCATTGTGACTGGAGTGAGATCTCAGTGTAGTTTTAATTTGCATCTCTCCAATTGCTAATGATGTTGAATATTTTTTATATATTTGTTGGCCATTTGTATTTCTTCATTTGAGAAGTGTCTGTTTAGTTCTTTTGCCCATTTTTGATTGGGTTATTTGGTTTTTTTGGTGTCAAGTTTTTTCAGTTCTTCTATCTCCTGGATAGGAATACCCTATCTTACTGCGGGTGGCAAAATTTTTTTTCCCATTCTGGGGGTTCTCTTTTCATGCTCTTCATTGTTTCCTTTGCTCTAAGGAAGCTGTTCAATTTGATGCCATGCCATTTGATGATTTTTAATTTTACCTGTGTTTTGGGGGTTTTATTAAGGAAGTCAGTTCCTGAGTCAACATGCTAGAATATTGGGCCTTTTTTTTCCCCTCTACTAGGTGTATGTTCTGGCATAATACCTAGGTCTTTGTTTCACTTTGAGTTGAGTTTTGTGCAGATTGAGATAAAAATTTAGTTTCATTTCACTACATGTGGATTTCCAGTTTTCCCAGCACCATTTGTTAAAAAGGCTGTCTTTTCTCCAACTTAAGCTTTTGTCTCCTTTGTCAGGTATGAGGTAACTGTATTTATGTGGATTTGTCTCTGTGTCTTCTATTCTATTCCATTGGTCTTCATGTCTGTTTTGGTGTCAGTACCATGCTGTTTTTGTTACTTATCCCTGTAGTATAATTTGAAGTGTGGCATTGTGATACCTCCAGCTTGACTTTTCTTCCTAATGATTGCTTTAGCTATTCTGAGTCTCTTATTTTTCCAAATGAATTTCATGACTGCTTTTGATAATTCTGTGAAAACTGTCATTGTTATATTTTTATGTGT
>PVKS010037712.1:0-18443 GCA_004027875.1 Aplodontia rufa
ACTTCATTGTGTATGTGGTGCTGGGGTTCAAACCAACATCCTCATGCATGCCAGGCAAGTGTTGTAACTGCTAAGCCACCGCTCCAGCCCTTCCCAATCTCTCTCTCTCTCTCAAAAAAAAAAAAAAAAGAAAAAGAGAGAGAGAGAATCAATTTTATATTTGGTTTTTCATGTGGCCTTCATTGCTCTGACACTTTGTTGTGTATGTGGTACTGGGGTTGGAAACAGTCCTTGTGCATGCCAGGAAAGCACCTGAACCACTGAGACACTGCTCCAGTCCCCTTCTCTCTTAAAAAAAAAAAATTAAAAAAAATTTAAAAATGATCAGAAATGACATTTAACTTTTTTTTTTTTTTGGCAGTACTGACAGTTTAAGCTCTACCATTGAGCTATGTTGCCCAGCCCTCTTTATTTTATTCTGAAACAGGGACTTACTAAGTTGCAGAGGCTGCTAGCCTTGAACCTGAGATCCTCCTGTCTCAGCCTCCCAAGTTATTGAGATGACAGGCATAAATCACCACCTCCAGCCCAATATTTAATTTTTTTTTAAGAGAGAGGAACAGTGACAGAGAGAGAAAGAAAGAATCGATTTCATTTTATTTTTCATCCAGTATTTGTTGCTCTGACAGTTGTGTATGTGGTGCTGGGGTTCAAACCTGGGTCCTTGTGTATACCAGGCAAGCACCATAATCACTGTGCTACTGCTCCAGCCCCCAGGATTTAACTTGTTTTTTTTTTTTTTGAAAGAGAGAGGGACAGTGAGAAAAAGAGAGAGAGACAGAGAGAATCAATTTTTATTTAGCTTTTAATATGGCTTTCTTTGCTCTGACACTTAGCTGTGTATGTAGATACTGGGATTTGAACTCTTATACTGGGCAAGTGCTGTAACTGCTGAGCCATTGCTCCAGCCCCCCAACATTTAACTTTTGAAATTGTAACTATTTTGTTTAAAGAGGGAGAGAGTTAGAAAGAATCAATTTTATTTATTATTTTTTCATCTGGTTTTTGTTTCTCTGACACTTAATTGTGTATGTGGTGCTGGGGTTTGAACCTGGGTCCTTGCGCATGCCAGGCAAGCACTTTAACCACTGAGCCACTGCTCCAGCCCCTGTAATTATTTTTATTTCATTGTTTACAAGTACATTCTTGGCACCAGAACAACATTGCTTATCACATTGCAGATGTTCAATGAAGATTTCTTGATTAAATGAATGAACGAAATCTCTCAAACTAGGCTCCAAGATCCTTGGAGATCTATAGTTTGAAATCTCCTCAGAATGGCATGGGAGGCTCTTCACAATCAAACTAGAAATACTTAACTAGTAATTTTGCCAGAGTCTGGGCAGGATGTGGGGATGTAGCCCTTTTTAGAAGGTAAAGAAGTAAAAGTATAAAGGATTTATGTACATTTTGACAGGGCAGGCATGATATGCAAATAACTTGCAAATATAATGCAAATGACATGCAACTACTCATGCAAATGAGCATTCTGTCTTTGGAATCAACTCCTGGGTATTCACTTATTTGCCATACTGACAGTAAATCTTTCAAAGGCTTTGATGCTAGTTGCCCTGGTGGAGATATGTAAGTATTGGAGAGGAAGGGGTGGTGGGAAGGGGATCTCTCAAGAAGGAGTCAGTGTGGTACTGTAAGCCTGAAGCTTAGTATGAAGTTTAATATGGTATATAGCTTAATATAAGGTTATTCTGCTATAATTCTGGCCTTTTGGGAATTGGCATGGTGGTGGCAAGGAAATTTGATTACTTATATCTCTTTAAATCTTTGATCATCTCTCATATTCTATTCCTTGCCCACCCTCCACCCCAAATCTCACAACATCTGGTCTCTGTTTGAAAGGAACAGAGAATAGGGAGTCAGAGATCCCTGGTCCCAGGTCCTCACCATGAGGACCACAGAAGAGCTGGAGACAAGAGCTCTTGTAAATCATATCTGGAGGAGGTTAAGAGCATGGTGTGGACTTTTGCATTCGCCAATCTCATGACAAGCAGAATTTAGTTGAATTTCAAGGCCTGTTAGAAGATGAGTGGTTACAAGAAGGATGGGTGGTTTTTGAGAAATATAGCTGCTAATCTCAATACCAATGATTCAGTGGCAGACAAAATTGTGAAAGTTACTTGGAAATCTAGAGGAAAACAATGTCAAAAAATTTTTTTTCATTATAAAAATCTGTTTTCCCCTGTCCCTGGTATGAAAGGATTTTTTTGGTTAGTGTGTAACACATTGATTATAAAAATATTACACTAATTAAATAAATTGACCTTTAGTAGGTTTGTTTGTTTGTACTGGGAAGAGTACCCAGGGGTGTTTAACCACTGAGCCACATTCCAACCCTTTTTAAATTTTTTTAAAAATTTTTAATTTTGAGGCAGGGTCTTGCTAAGTTGCTGAGGCTGACTTTGAACTTGTGATCCTCCTGCCTCAGCATTCTGAGCTGCTGGGATAGAAGTTGCATTTTTTTCTTAAAGAGAGAGAGAGAAAGAGAGAATCTATTTTATTTGCTTTTTCATTTGTTCTTAGTTTCTAACACTTAGCTGTGTATGTGGTGTTGAGTTTGAACGCGGGTCCTCACGCATGCTAGGCAAGCACACTACCCCTGAGTCACTGCTAAGCCACCACTCCAGCCCAGTAGATGCAAAATCTTCTTTTTCTCTGACATTTTGGTTTGCAATCAGAATGGTTCAAATACCACTTCACAGCTGTATAAACTTGGGCAACTTCAAGTTTTCTGAGGCTCAGTTTCCTCATCTGTAAAGTAGGAATCCTTATGAGATTGTTGTGCAGGTTAAGTGAGTTTATGCATGAATTTAATATAGTAGCTGGCTCTTATATTCAATAAATATAGCTATCTGTAGTGAATTTGCCTTCTAGAGCTTTTTCATTCTCCATTCGATAACTGGACCCTATTTTATCCTAGCAAGATGTCATTTTCTCTTCAGTCCATATGGTTCTAGCAAAACCAACTTTGTCCTTGGCACCAGGAGTAGAACATGTGGCTTAGGTTTAAATCAATAAGAACGTCCCATCCTTAATCACAGTGATAAATTTTAGAAAGGGGACATATATAATTACTAGCAATTCCACTTCTAGGTATACACTGAAAAGAAAGAAAAACCAGTATTCAAACAAAAGCTTGTACATGAATGTTCATAGAAGCATTATTCACAATAACAAAAAGGTGGAAACAACACATATGTCCATCAACTGACGATAAAGAAAATGTCGTTTATATAATGGAACATCATTTAGCATAAAAAGAAATGAAGTCCTGATTCATGGCATAATGTGGTTGAACCTGGAAAATATGCCAAGGAAATGAATGCAGACACAGAAGACCATATGGTATATGATTCCATTTATATGGAATATCCAGAATAGGCAAATCTGTAAAAACAGAAAGCAGATTAATGGTTGCTAGGTACTGGAGGGAGGAGGAATGGGGAGTGACTGATACCAGGTTTCTCTTTAGGGTGATAAAATATTTTGGAATTAGATAGTGGTGATAATGTACAACATTATGAGTAGTCTGAAAACAACTGAATTGCATACTTTAAAAAAGGATGAATTGGGCTGGAGCAGTGGCTCTATATGGTTGTAGTGCTTGCCTGGCATGTGCAAGTACTTGAGTTCAAACCCCGGCACCACGTACACAATGAAGTGTCTGAGGAATGAAAGTCACATGAAAATCTAAATAAAAATTGCTTCTCTCTTTTTTTTCTCTCTCTCTCACTGTCCCCTCTTTCTGAAAAAAAAAGATGAATTTTTTTTTAATTCATTAAACATGGTCTTGCAATTAGGAGAGATTCATTGTCAAACAATCAAGAACAAAAGTATAATGACAGAACAAGCCAAGGCTGGTGCCAGTCCATGGTTTAGGCCCCTTGGGTTCCCCACGGTTCCATGTTTCCAGCCAAGTTAATTGGACTTCTCCTGGAAGTCAGAGGTTCTCCTCTGATTAGATTCCCCCATACCACCTCCCTCTGCTCTCCTTGATGTAAAAAAGATGAGTTTTATGGTATGTGAATTATATCTCAACTAAAAAATCCTGAACAACAACAACAAAGAATGGGCACATGACTCAAACATATCAATGAGAACCAAGGCTAAATCCCATACTTTGAAGTCATGCAAGGAGCAAATTAGTTCTTTTCTCTGAGGATCCAATTTGAGAGACTATAGCACCTGGAGATGCTGGCCTGTCTTGATTTGTGTAGAGCCTGAGACTGAATTATTCAACCCATCTGAAATCAGAATCAAGAAACAGAGAGACACTTAGACCTGGTTACACGTTGGAGCTAGAGTGACTACTTTTCCTAATTTGCTTGGGACTTTCCTAGATGAAGCTCTGAGAGTCTATGCTTCATGTTGGTCACCCTCATTGAAGCTCTCAATTTATCTTTGCATTAAGCTTGAGACTTGTTTTAGTCAGCTTTTTTATGCCGCTGTGACTAAAGGACCCAACAAGGACAATTTTATGAGGAAAAGTTTATTTGAGGGCTTAGTCCATAGGCAGGCTGGCTCCATTTCTTGGGGCTTGAGGTGAGGCACAACATCATGGCAGAAGAGTGTGGTGGAGGGAATTTGTTCAAGGCATGACTCCAGGAAGAGAAAGACTCCATGCTAGATACAAAATATATACCCCAAAGGTAGGTACCCAATGACCCACCTCCTTCTGCCACACCCTACCAACCTACAGCTAACCAGTTAATCCCTATCAGGGGATTAACTCGTTGATTGGATTAAGGCTTTCATAACCAGTGATTTCACCTCAGCCTTCCTGGATTGTCTCACATGAGATTTTGGGGGACATCTCACATTCAAACCATAACAAGACTTTACCTTTGGACTTCTCAATTAGAAAAATCAACTTTTTTTTAAAACCAGTGTTACAGTCAAGGTTCTGAAATAAAGTCTAGGACCCAAGATGTTTATGGGGGAACAACATTTAGGAAGGAAAGAGGCAGAAGCAGGATTGATCAGAAGTCAAATGTGATGCAGGCCCTTGGTCAACCTAGTAGGAAGGTCTAGAATGATTATTGCTCTTCAGAAGCTCCCACACTGCGCCCGAATGGCTGAGCCATCATGCTTTCCCCTGCTTTTCTTCACCTGCAAACTTCCAGACATCCTTCAAATCTCAATCTAAATATTGTCTTGGGGGCAAGACTTCCCTGAACCCCCCAGTGACGTTAAGTCCTGTGGCACCTGACCCATCTTTCCTATCTTTTTTCTTTCCTTTTTTTTTTAGGATGAGGGATCAAACTGAGGGGCATTTTAGCATTGAGGTACATATCCAGGCCTCCTTATTTTTTCCTCTTTCCATGTTTTTTTTAAGAGAGAGAAAGACATTTAGTTTCTTCGACACTTAGTTGTGTATGTGTTGCTGGATCCTTGCGCATGCCAGGCAAGTGCTCTAACCACTGAGCAACCACTCCAGCCCTTCTACAGTATTTTATTGGTGCATTATAGTTATATGTAATGATAAGATTTGTTGTTACATATTTGTACATGCACACAATACAGCAGTATAATACGGCCATCATCGCGCCCCAGCATCTCCTGCCTTGCTTTCCTCCTCTCACTCCCTGGTCCCTTCCTCTACTGATCTCACTTTGATTTTCATGACATTACCCACCCTTTCTTTTCCTTTTTCCTCTCTAGCTTCTACATATGAGAGAAAACATACAACCCTTTACCTTCTGGATTTGGTTTATTTCGCTTAACATAAATGGTCTCTTAGTTTCATACATTTTCCTGAAAATGACAGTTTCTTTTTTTTATGGCTGAATCAAACTGCAATGTATACATACCGCATTTTCTTTATCCTTTTTTTTTTTTAAGGAGTGGGACAGTGAGAGAGGGAGAGGAATCAATTTTTGTTTAGTTTCTCATGTGGCTTTGGTTGTTCCAACACTTCATTGTGTATGTGGTGCTGGGGTTCAAACCTGCGGACTCGTGCATACCAGGCAAGCACTGTAACTGCTGAGTCACCCATCCAGCCCCTCTTTATCCCCTTTTATTTTTCATTTTGAGACAGGGTTTCACTAAGTAGCTGAGGCTGGCCTCAGACTTCTGATCCTTGATTATAAAACTCCCGAGTCATTGGAATTACAGGTGCCCCACCCGACCCTTCTTCTTTATGTGTTATAATTTGACTAATTATTAATTACTTATTTTTTGTTTTATTTCTGTCTTATTCATGGTATTTTAGCTTCATGCAGGAAAGGACTATTCTGGTTAGCTATTGCTAGGTTACAAATATTAGTGACTTAAAGCATGGCTTGGCAAAGTAGTGCCATTGGACCAGAATCAATCTAGCCCATGGCCTCTTTTCTTTCCTTTTTTTTTATTTTTACGATAGAGAGGGGGAGAGAGGGGAGAGAGAGAGAAAGAGAGAGAATCAATTTTTTAAATTTTTTATCTTGTTTTTGTTTCTCTGATAGTTGTGTCCATGGTGCTGGGGTTTGAACCCAGGTCCTTGTTCAAGTCAGGCAAGCGCTGCAACCATTGAGTCACTGCTTCAGCCCTCTCTTTTCTTTTTCCATTAGAGCATTATAATTATACATAGCATTTAGGTTCATTTTGACAAAATAATATGTGCAAGGAATTTTATTTCAATTCTCATTCTCCCCCTTTTGCTTCCCTCCTCCCTCCCCCATTCTTCCTTCTCCTCTACTGATCTTCCTTTCATTCCTTTATTTATGCATTTTTGTTTGTTTTCTTTTAAGAGAGAAAGGGACAGTGAGAGAGAAAAAGAGAGAATCAATTTTATTTAGTTTTTCATGTGACATTCATTGCTCCAACACTTTGTTGTGTATGTGGTGCTGGGGTTCAAACCTACGTCCTCGCGCATGCCAGGCAAGCTCTCTAACTGCTGAGCCTTTGCTCCAGCCTGATTTTTTACACTTTTAATGGCTGTAAAACAAAAAAAAAAACCTCAGCCAAACAAAAAACAAGATGAAAAAACAAAAACAACAGGTGACAGAGATGGTATATGACTCCCAAAGTCTGAAATGTTTACTGTCTGGCCCTTTATAGGAAGAGTTTTCCACTCCACGTATTAAAACAACTGTTTTGTTATAACTCATGATTCTGTGGGTCAGGAATGCAGGAAGGGTTTGGCTGGGCAATTCTTTTGTTCTATGTGATGTGGACTGGGACATCTCAGGGGCACTAAGTTGGAGGTTGATCTGGTCTGGAGGATCCAGGAAGGCTTCCCTCACATGTCAGGTATATTGGTAGGATGGCCAGAAGGCTGGGCCCAGTTGCACCCCTTTCCCTTTGTATGATGTCATTTACCAGGGTGGTTGGATTTATTACAGAGTGGCCAAGAGCTCTTAGAGAACAAAGGAGATGTTCTCACAGGCTGGGCTTCTACCTGGTTAGTGTCACTTCTGTTTTATTGGCCACAGGTCGGGCTAGATTCAAAGGGAGAGGAAATGCACTCTCCCTCTCAATGACTAGAGTGGTAGAGAATTTGAGGCTCTTGTTAATCCACCTGAGGACTAAGTCTGTGCACTCACTATTGTGTCTCCATCTCATAATACATCATCTGTAACATGAGCTCAATATGTTTATTAACTAATAGACACATTATAATAGGTAGAATCTGACATTTTAATAGAAAATATTGAATGTAGAGCTAAGTTAAGGCTGAGGTGTACTTGAACCCTTAGGGAGCACTTCATGCTACACATTCTATCTTGGGACTGTCATGGGCCCAGCACTGTGCTATATCAGCACATTTGAATTTCAGCTTCCATTTAGGCTAATGAGGGTCAACAAAACCTGTATCTCATAACTAAATGGTATAAGGAATGTGGAAAGCTTTATAAAATGCAATGTTCTATTTATTGTTAGATTATTATTAGTGACATTTTTGCCAGGGTGGGGAACAAACAAGGCCAGACCCTTAGATCCCTGACCCTACTTTTCACCTCTTTCTGCTACCTATTCCTAAGGAGCAAGTATGAAGAGAATGGGGCAGGGTTCCTATGGCTCTACAATCAAGTCTCAGCCAAGGAAGATTTATTTCTCTGCAGGGGCTCTAATGATGGTTTGATGAGACTCATAATTCCTTAATGATCTTGGTGCCAGTGGCTCCCACCCTGGGCATCTCTGCAGAGGCTATGGGGAAATGGGGAGCCACAATGGCTAAACAAATAAGAGTGATTAGTTGCGTGTGGCCAGCCCCTTGTCACCTGAGTTAGCCTATTGTGTACTCCAGCATGTGGAGTAATAAAGACACTTCTGAGAAAACCCACATTCAACTTGTCATCCATACCTAGCTCAGAGAATGTAGCATTCCTTTCCCTAGAAAAGCCCCCAAACCCTGTCCCAGAGTCACTCCTATACTTCTTATGCCTCATTTATTTCTGGAGGGTGGGCTTATCAACTTGAGTAATTTCTCTTCCAATATTTCCACAAAAACTCCCAGACAGCCTGGTCATAATGTATAACATGTGTGTCATTGTGTCTGGAGATCTAAGAGTGAGATCATTACCTGGAATGTTAAGTAGATACATAAAGCAGGATCCCCTATATGAGCTTCTAAGTACCCACACATGCCTTAATGTGTGATTTAACTTTGCTCAACCTCTGGCTTGATGTCTGCACAGCCAAGAGGAGTGGAAAACAATTGTACTGATCACTAAAATAGATTCAGCACTTACCGTGTGCCAGGTACCGGACTGAGTGCTTTATCTGTATTTTCTTTTTGAGGTGGGGTCTAGCTATGTTGCTCAGGTTGGTCTCTAACTTGTGGGCTCAAGTAATCCTCCAGCCTCAACCTCAGTAGTAGCTGTGACAACAGGTGTTTGCCACCACACCCAGCTGTATTATCTCATTTAATCTCCATAATGATAGTCGAGGTGAGACTTAATGCTATCTACATTTTATAGATAAGGAAACTACCCTCTAAGTTTGGTTATAGTTATGCAACTTGCATAGGAGAAAGTCAGGACCTGAACTACTTAGGTTGGTCTGATTCCAAAATCTACTCTTTTTTTTTTAAAGAGAGAGAGAGGGACAGTGAGAGAGAGAGAGAGAAAGAGGGAATCAATTTTATTTAGTTTCTCATCTGGCCTTTGTTTCTTCAACACTTAGTGTACATGATGCTGGGGTTTGAACCTGGGTCCTTGCACATGCCAGGCAAGCTCTGTAACTGCCGAACCACCGCTCCAATCCCCCAAAATCTACTCTTAACTGCTTCATAATCCCAAGTCCAGGTACTCTGCTGTCAATATTTACTCTCCATGTGATCTCACAATGCTTTGGTGCTTGGGAACTCTGACAGTGTCAGAGGAGGGAAAGCTCTCCCATCACTGGTTTCATGACCTAGGACTGTGTTGGTGTGGTCAATTCCTGTACCCACCATGCTTATAGCAGACACATTCCTTCTACAGCCCTCTTCTTGGAACACAACCTTGGCTCTTGTGTTGGGGCAGGCACAGGTCCAGGAAGGTTGCTCTTCAATTCTACTTCCCTGCAGTGGCCTGCTTCTTAGGACTCTTCCAGGGGAGGGGTGAAGATTGTATTGAACTATTGCAGACAACCTGGCTCAGTTCAAATTTGGAATGTAGAGTTCAATGGACTCAGCCAGTAGGACATCCTGGTGTGTTTGCAGATGACAAGAGTAAGACATCAGTGGTCTATGAGAAGACACCTGTCTCTAGGTCACATCAGCCCTCTATTATGGGTTTTATGGCAAACTAGAATTACTCTGTATGATAAAGGACTGAGGAATGTGAAACCCAAGGGAAAATCCAGGATAGGGAGATGTGAACTGATTGACTGGGTGCTGTGCAAGGGAAAGGACAGATGAGAGTGATCCATGGAGGTGATTCAGGTGAGAGAGGACTGGGGAGGAAGGAACTGCTCCTGCAGGGATCCACGTTGTTTGCCCTCTGATGTGTGTGCTTACTTCCTCCTCTATCACCCCCAGGATAAGTTCTTCATTTCACAATGAAATGGGTTTGTATGGGTTCTTGAGATGGAAATGGAGGAGGGTGAGGGGACAGCTAATATCTGTCCTCAGTCTGATTTCTTTGAGTCTCTGGTTTTCAAGGCTACTCTATGTTAGCATGTCTGACTCTACATTGTCTAATGGTGTAATTATGTAAATAATAGGCTTGTGGCAAAGTGCACTTTGCTGTGTGACAGCATTCATCATGAATACGGATTGTTTTACTTTATCTACGTGTGTGTGTGTGTGTTTTATGTGTCTGAATGTGTAAGCTGTGTTCAGGTGTGTGGGTGTATGTGTCAGAGTGTGGGGCTTGTGGCAGGCTGTATTTCCATGAGGTGGTTTCCATGACACAGCTTATTGCTCATGTTCTTTTTATAACTGGATGTTGACCTTCCTTCTGTGGAGAGGTGGGTGGACTCTCTTTCCCTCTTGATTATGAGTAGAACTTTGTGACTCCTTAAACAAGAGATTATGGTAGAGGTGATGCTCTGTGACTTTTGAGGCTAGATCATAAATACCACAAACTTTTGCACCTCATTCTGCTGGAATGCTTGTTCTTGGAAACCAGCCACCAAGCTATTGGGAACTGCTATGGCTGGGATCCTTGTACCCTCTGAAACTCGTGTTGAAACACAATTGCCATTGTAATAGTGTTAAGAGGTGTGTCTATAACTGGTGATTAGGTCATGGGAACTCCACTCCCATGAATGAATTTATACCATTACTGAGGGAATGGGTTAGTTTTTGAGAGCTGGTTGTTATAAATCATGTCTAGCCCCTCTTACTTTGTTCCTTTGCACATGCTTGCTTGCCCTTCCGTCACAGGACAGTGCAGTCCCTTAACCTTGCACTTCCCAGCCTCCAGAGCCATGAGTAAAATAAATTGCTATTAATTATAAATTACTCAGTCTGTACTGTTCTGTTATAGCAATAGAAAATGGTCTAAGGGGACAAGCAGCTACATGGAGAGGCCACTTGTCAGTGTCCTGGCTGACAGCACCAGCTGAGGTTCCAACAAAGTGTCAACTGCCATTCATATGAGTGAGCATCTTGCCTTAATCAAGCCACCCCAGCTGACAGTGCATGGAGCAGAGTTGGCAATTCTCTGCCACGCTCTGCCCAAACTGCTAAATAAATTATTGTTTTTATTTTAAGCTACTGAATTCAGGGATGCTTTGTTATGCAGCACTGGAAGGGGGTTGTAGCTCTGTCTGCCCTAAGTGTGTGTGTGTGGTGTGTGTGTATGTGTCTGTGTTCCTATGATTGCACACCTTTGTCAGTGCCTGCAGGCAATGCATTTTGTCAGATGTCTGTGTATGTGAATAGGTGTGTGGTTGAAGGTGCTTCTGGAGATAGTCATGGTTTTTGGATATTTGCTTTGGCCTCAGTGGGACACTGTTTGGTGAGAACACTTTGAAATCCTGTCTGTCTTCTGGGTCTCTTCTTTTGAGTGTTTTCCCTTTGAACCAGAAAGGTCTATTTTAAAAAGAGCCAATGCAGCTTAAATTTACTGACCTTTCTCTGACCCAAGCCCATTGGAGCTGCCAAGGCCTTCCAGCAGGTGGGAGGCTGCCATCTAGAGCCTTTACAGACTTTTTCAAAGGGCTGAAAAGATTTTTACCTTTTCTGACTTTAAGGACTTCAGAAATGAACCACAGACAGAGCAAAAATAGTCACTGGGGTTCTTGAAGTCTTTTGAGGGGTAGAGAGACCTAGAATTCTTGACTGCTATCAATAAAGTTGCTGATGTGGGCTCAGATGTGTCTGAGTCCCAGGGTAGAGGCTATCAAGACTCTGCCCTGCCTTGGATTCTGCAGTCCATTCCATGTGGGTACAGCCCAGGCAGTGGAGGACTCTGGTTCAGAAGATGAGCACTTCCTCTTGGTCTCTTCTGGAATGCCCTTTAGCTTCCTGTTTCTCCTGTGTTTGCTGTTTGACTTAGCTTTTCTGAGAATGCTCCTACCCTCTAAAGTACCATTGGACAATAGAGCTTTCTGTCTTTTCTTTTCTTTTTCTTTTTTTTGAGAGGGGGACAGTGAGATATTTAGTTTTTCATGTGGCTTTCGTTGCTCCAACACTTCCTCGTGTACGTGGTGCTGGGGTTTGAACCCGCGTCCCTGATGCGAGGCAAGCGCCAAAACTGCTGAGCCACTGCTCCAGCCCCAATAGAGCTTTCTTCAACGATGGAAATGCTCTATAATCTTTGCTGTTTCATATGGTGCCAATAGCTGTATGTGGCTAATACCTACCTTATTGGATGACACTGTTCTGTTTCATTTTTTGAAACTGGGGATTGAACCCAGGGGCACTTTTCCACTGAGCTATATCCCCAGCCCTTTTTATTTTTTATTTAAGACAGAGTGTTGGGGCTGGTGTTGTAGCTCAGTGGCAGAATGCCTGCCTAGCATGTGTTAGGAACTGTGTTTGATCCTTAGCACCGCATAAAAATAAATAAAATAAAAATATTCTGTTCATCTATAATTAAAAAATAATAAAAGACAAGGTCTTGTTGAGTTACTGAGGCTGGCCTTGAACTTGTGATCCTTCTGCCTCAGCCTCCAGAGTTGGTGGAATTACAGTTGTGCATTGTCTCCCTGGACTGAGCAGCACAGGTCTGAGAGTTCAGAGAGAAGAGTTTTTGTTTATCCGTGAAAATGGAGATGAAATCTGCTCCACCTGTCTCACACTGTATTTGATACAAATGATGAATTTGAAAGGGTTTTACTCAAAAAGGGACCTGAAAAGACAGCAGCGTAAACTGAGTGGGCTTATTCTCCTTCTTCTTCCTCTTCCTCCTCCTCTTCCTCCCTCCTCCTCCTCCTCCTTCTCCTCCTCTTAAAAAGAGAGGGAACAATGAGATAGAGAGAAGGAGAATTTTATTTTTCCATCTGGCCTGTGTTTCTCCAACACCTAGTTGCATATGTGGTACTGGGGTTTGAACCTGCGTCCTCGTGCTTGCCAGGCAAGTGCTCCAATTGCTGACCCACTGACCTCTGGATAACGTATAAATAACAAAAGATCACTGCTCACACTTCCAAGAAACTGCAAAGTCCAAGATCAAGGTGCCAACAGATTCAGTGTCTGGAAAGTGCTTGTTCTCTGTTTCAAAGGTGGTGCCTTATTGCTGTGGCCTCACGTGGAATTTCTATTATAAGGTACTAATCTCATTTTTCCCAAAGTCCAATCTCTGAATACCATCATATTGAGATTAGGTTGTAATGTAAAAATTCTGGGGAAATACCAAAATTCAGATCATAGCCTGCCGTGTTTCAAGGTTTGAAGCCTGGAGATGTCATAGAATAAATACCTGAGGTAGTTATACCTGTTGCAAAGAGGAATGCAGGTCCCTGTGAGTACTGGCAGGTCAGTGTTCAGTTGGATTCTTCTCTTGACCCATACATTCATTTATTCATTCTAAGATTTGAGCATATTCTAGTTTTAATAATGTTACTCTTGCAGCACTTTATTAATATCTTTTTTTATAACTTGTGGCAGACTTGATTATAATTTATATGTTCATACTGAAATTTATTGCTCCTGCAATAGATATTTGTTTAACATTTATTACCTGTCCTTATGATACAGATAGTCTGTGACTTATGTTTCAATTTATGACTTTTTGACTTTATGATGATGCAAAAATGATACATATCCAGTAGAATCTTTACTTCAAATTTTTATCTTGTCTTAGGCTAGCAGTATTTAGTAAGACACTTCATTCAACATGCTGAGGAACATCAGCTAACCGCAATTCAGTCAGCCATGCAATCAAGAGGGTAAAAACCCTCTGTAGTGTACTGTGTTGCTAAGCTATGATGTTCAGTAGGTTAGATTACTAAATGTGTTTTTGACTTACAATATTTTTCACTTGCTATGGGTTTATCAGGATGTAACCGCATTTCAAATCAGGGACGTACTGGGCAGTGACACAAGCTCAAATTGTTTTTGGGCCCACCTTTTCTTACTGGTCTCCTGGGTGGCACTACAGTGGGCTGGGAAATGTTTTATCTAGACCTTTCTTTTTTTTGAGAGAGAGAGAATCAATTTTTATTGAGTTTTTCACATCGCTTTTGTTGCTCTGACACTTAGTTGTGTACGTGGGTTGCTGAGGTTTGAACCCTGGTACTTGCGTATGCCGGGCAAGCACTGTAACCACCAAGCCACCGCTCCAGCCCCTAGACCTTTCTTATAAACGGGTATTACCCATTCTATTATTGCCCAGGGGCCTGTTCTCCCTCCCCAGGCTACTAACTAAGGTTTGCTCAGTGGATGTCCAGTCAATTTCCCACTTGCTGAAATAAACGTCAAGAGAATAAATTGAGTTGCAGGAAGTTCACACGATATATGAAGAAGGGAAAGGAACTACAGAGATACTTGATTAGTGGCTCTTCGGGAACACCTACCGTTTGAATCATTTGGCAGGTATTTGGATTATGCTTTTCTCCCCTCACCAATTACCAGAAATCACTGTATCTGGGGTCTGAGGGCAGCGGACAGGTGTACCCATTTTACTGGCCAGGTTTAGCATGTTTAGGCAATGGGAAGGTCTAACAGGAGGTATAGTGGAAACAATAGGATTTGAGGCACCAAAACCTAGCTTGAATTCCCATTTCTACCACTTCTTGACGGTTTAACTTTGTATAAACCCTTGAACTTCTTTGAGCCTCAGCCACTCCATTTATAAAAACGGGATGGCAGTTTGCATCCTAGCAAATTACGAGAAACACCTGTCTTATATAAGACAGCTGTAGAGCAGGATTAGAACTGCAGGTGTCCTTTTATTTTTAAAATGATCGTTTAAAAAATTTTACACAATACAGAGTTATATAATGCGGGTGACTTACAGGTGGTCTATTCCGCATGAATTTTCAAAGGACTATTTATTGCTTGAGATTCGATTTCGGTCACAAACTGAGTCATAACAGCTTGATTTATTTTTACCTCCCACCCCCTCTGGTTTCTTTCTGAGGATCCTCCCGCTAGAAAGAAATCAGGCTGTTGGGCAACCAAGAAGAAACTCCGAAATGCTAGCTTGGAAGCAAAACCAGGCCTGTGGGTATCTCTTTTAGACTTCGCTCGCTCCGGCGGAGGGATACAAGGAAGAAGGAGACTAGGCACTCTGCGTAGGAAGACGATGGGGGCGGGCCTTAACAGAAGACGTAGGAGGCGGGGCTCACGGCTCTGCGGAGGCGGGGCCAGAAGGCCGCCTGGAGTCCTGGCAGGCTACAATTGGGCGAGGCTGCGAGCGACGTAATAGCCGCGCACTCACGGGTTCTGACGGTCGCCGCCGCCGCGTTTGCGCACGGGGAGCTGGTTGCCGCTGCGGCCGCCTGGAATTGTGGGGTTTGTGTCTGCCCCTCGGCTGCCGTGCAGGAAGCCGAAGGTAGGGGCGGTGAGGGCAGCCGGGCCCTGAAGCTGGGCGAGGGGCTTGGGACGCTGCCCCGGCCTCCTCCCGCCAGCGGTCTCGGCGTCTTGCCTGTAGTGTTTCGGGGTCCCAACACATTCCTCCCAGTGTCTCCAAAGCGAGACGTCCAAGGGGGTCTCAGCCCAAGGAATGCGTTCTCTGCTTTTATCACTGAAAACTCCCGAGGCACCTTCAACACCAGGAGATGAGGCAGTGGGAGTCCGAGTCTGGCTTTTGGTTCTGCACCTTAGTTTCTTTGATCCCTGTCCTCTTTGTCCCAGCTTCGGTTTTACTCATCTGTCCAAAGAAAGGTTGGAATAGGTGTTGATCACTGAGGCCCCTCCAAGTATTGACATTTTGGTTCTTGACGGAGACCTTTGTGTATCTTCACCGTATGAAATTGTACCCTGTCCTCTTCCACGCTCCGATTCTGTTTGCTTTGTCTTGGCAGACGGAAGATTTGCCCGTAATGTAGAGGAATAACCTAGGGAATTTGTTTAGAATCCTTGAGCTTTATCTCCAGGAACTTTGGAAAAGATGGTGCATGGGCATCTGCGGTCTCCATCTGAAGTAGTTCTCATTCAGGTAGTCCTGGAATCCTTGCTTTGAGAATCTGCTTCAAAAGGCAGGAGAGAATGACTTCACCTTTGAGTGGCAGTAATGGGCCTCAGTTTGGGGAAGGCCAAGAATCAGGAACTGCCCAGCAACTGAGAAGCCAGTAGGTGCTTCCTTTCCACTGGAGGACTGTTTGATACCTTTAAGAAAATATATTGATGACCCATATGTAAGATCAGTTTTTAATGTTTTAAAATGCCTGGCTTTGATTGAAGCCCAGCTGGCTTTCCCACCTCAAGAAAATAAAGCCAAACTGCAAAATGCTTTGGGGAATGGAAGTTTAATTTAACCCAGAGTAGGTAGGCAGGAGGAAAACCAATCCTTCCTATTTGCTGAGAGAGGAAACCGATGTGTTTACAAATAGTAACAGTGTTTGTTTTGACAGTGTGAAAAATGTTTTGTGTGTCTTTTTACCTCTCACTGTACCCTAAGTTCCCCTCCCCCCCCTTTTTTTAAAGAATGAGGGACAGAGAGAGAAGCAATTTTTGTTTAGTTTTTCATGTGGCTTTTGTTCCTCAGACACTTTGTTGTGTAGGTGGTGCTGGGGTTTAGAACTCAAGTATTCCTGCATGTCAGGCACGTGCCATAACCACCAAGCCACCTCTCCAGCCCGTTTTTCCATGTTCCGATAGAAATAATATCCAGATTTGAGGATTGGTTAAAATTTTAATGGGAGCCAGGTGTAAAGTTATTAGGACTGATGTTTGTGTAACATGGGTTAGAACTTGGTATGTGAGTTCGGTTGAGAACAATGGCCTTTGGATTTTTTTTTTTGGTGAGGGGTGGTACTGGCATGGAACCCAGGGGCACTGCCACTGAACCACAACCCACACTTTTTCTTTTTGTTTTTTGGATACAGGGGCTCATTAAAGTTGTCAGGGTTGGCTTGGAACTTGTGATCCTCCTGCCTCAGCATCCTAAGTAGCTGAGATTACAGGCTACACCACATGCCCTGTGACTTTTGGAGTTTTAAAGATGGTTTTGCCACAAATGTTCACAAATGTTTAGTGAATTTAATTGGCTAAATATTACATATGCTGATAAAACTGGCAATAGAAAAAGACTGCTGCCCTCATTTTACAGATGATGGGAATGAGGAATGTGTTAGGCATATGGCAACCTATGAATGAAAAAATGGTACTTTATTTGATACCTGTTTTCTACCTCTTCCCTGCTGTTTTCTGAAGACCAACTGTTACTTGCTTCTCTGCTGAGATAGACTTTGAGTCCTGGTGTGTTTCATCAGCAGGAAAAAAGACTGAGTGAAACTGCAAAGTAACAAAGTGGATTTTAAAATAGACACACCAGAACTTAATCTTCCAAATTGTTCTCCTTTAGAGTGGTGTGGGCTCTGAGGGCTAGAGAAGGCGTTACCTAAGTGATAGGGCCATTTTCAGAAGTAGTTTTGAAAATCAGCTTCTGGAATTGTTTTCAGAGACATTTTGGAAACATGAGCTTTCAGGCTCAATGCAGAATATGTTTTCTTTCTTTCTAAGAGAGAGGGACAGTGAGAGACAGAGAAAGAGAGAAACAACTTTATTTAGTTTTTCATATGGCCTTTGTTGCTCCAACACTTAGTTGTGTACGTGGTGCTGGGGTTTGAACCCGGGTCCTCGTGCTTGCCAGGCAAGCACCGAAACCGCTGAGCCACTGCTCCAGCCCCTCTTTCTTTCTTTCTTTCTTTTTTAACTCCTAGTAGAATGGTTAAGCAATCTTGTCATCTGACTTGCCTTCAGATGAATTGATTGTTAGTTAGAAGTGCATATAACAGATCCTGGAGTGTGGTGAACATGAGTTTTAGTCCTGATTCTACCACTTATTAGCAAGTTACCTTTTAGGAGCAGTTTTCCACTGCATAAAATGGGAATACTTAAAAAGACAGTCAAAAGAGGCATTACACATGAAAAAACTTGGGACATAAGAATGCAATAATGTTTGTTTTCACCCTCAAAGGATAAAGAATTTTTTTAAAAGATAATCAGTTTTTTATTTATATTTTCATCTGGTTTCTGTTCTTCACATACTTAGTTATATACATGGTGCTGGGGTTTGAACCCTGGTTCTTGCGCTTGTGCCACGCAAGTGCTCTGTTGAGCCACTGCTCCAGCCATAAGAATAAAGCTTTTTTTTTTTTTGTCCCTTTCTTAAAAAGTATTAAGTATTAAGATACTTTATTTTTTTTTAAAGAGAGAAGGACAGTGAGAGAGAGACAATCAATTTTTATTGAGTTTTTCACATAGCTTTTGTTGCTCCAACGCTTAGTTGTGTACACTGGTGCTGGGGTTTGAGCCCCTGTACTTACTGTGCCAGGCAAGCGCCGTAAACCCCCTCCCCCCCAGCCACGCTCCAGCCCCTAAAGTTTTTTTTTTTTTTTTTTTTTTTTAAGAGAGAGGGACAGTGAGAGAGACAGAGAAAGAGAGAAACAACTTTATTTAGTTTTTC
>PVKS010037713.1:0-18440 GCA_004027875.1 Aplodontia rufa
CTTGTCCTAACTCCTGAGAAGAGGGATTCTGGTCAGTGCATTTAGTATTTGAAGTATATTGTGCTTGACATGCATAATTTACCTGTACGAGCTTCTACCCTTATATGATCACTCAGATCTTTTTAATATCTCTTTTACCCTTACTATATTTTGCCACAGCTGTCTTTGCTTCCCCCAGGGTCTGTTTTTTCTTTTCTATTTCTTTTTTTTTCTATTTTTATTTTTTTATTTTATTCTTTTCTTTTCTGTTTTTTCTTTCTATTGTGTTCCTTTTCTTTCTCCAGCTAATCCTTTACTCCTCGACTTTCTCACTGTCCACAATTGATCAATGTAATCTCCTTTCTAAATTTCACTTACATTCCCTTTTCTCTCTGGCTCCCAATTAGTTTATAACCTTTGACCCCCCACCATTAAGGCTGAGTAATTATTACCACTGTGAATGTCAATCTGAATAACTATTGTATGTACTGAAGCCTGACATAGGTAATAGTTAAATATTAGTGTCGCCAAAAGTATTGATTAACACTACCATTAGTTTCATAGATTGAATTCAAAAGTGTACTATAGTCTGTTCTAAGTAACCAATTTAATACTGTTTATTGTAAGCTTTGTTCATTCATATTTATAATCTTCTATTAGCACATGAGATGTTGGAAATTTTAAGGGACACCTAACAGTTCACAGGAAAGGGGTTAGACTTCTGAACTCAACTTTCCTGACAATACCCCAACCCAAGTAAGGGACTGGACAAAACTCACAATCCAATAATATAGTCCTTGAGAAAAACAACCAGATAGAGATTTCAGGGCAAGAAATTGCATCAACTTATGGAGTGAGAAGAAGCCTGAGCAGACTCCCCTTCACTGGTGTGTGCCCTAGGACTCCAGTCCTACCTCAGCAGGCGAGCTGGACAGCTCCAAGGCCCCCCACATGCAGATTCCACACAGTTGTCATGCACACCAGCCAGCTCCTGATAATCTGGGCCCATTCAACCATCAAGGATCCCAGACCCCAGCACAGCAAATAGACTTGTCCATCTTGGTCCACCTCACACATCTGAGACACTAGCATCCATTGACAAACTTCAACTGATTTGCCTCAACAACAGAGCGGATGGCCCAGTGACCCCACCTGGTGCCAAGCCCAAGTCCTAGAGCCTTAACCCAAAATCTGCAACAAAGCAAGGCTCCAGAAAAAGTCTTTTTGAAGGAAGAAGTCATCGAAGAGGCAATATCTGACCCAACCCTTGGCAAGTAAGGAAGAAGAAGCCCGAGTCTTGTCTTGCTTCCACAAAGGGATCTCCAATCAAATTAGTGAGAAGAAGCTCTTCAAAGATGAGGAATCAAACTAAAAGTGGTTCACCTTAATCCCACAACTCCCCTAGCAAGTGGCTATGGCCAGGGACCGGGAGGAAAATCTAGAACAAATTATCAATGATTTGATAATAAAAAGGAACAATGAACTAAAAGAAGAGCTAATGAAGGGAATAAAGGAGAAAACTCAAGAGTTGAGAAACTCTATCATTAAAGAAATTAATATACTCAAAAAGGAAGTACCAGAGCTAAAATCTGCAGTCCATGACATGAAAGGGACCATGGAAGAATTTAATAAAAGACTAGCTTCTGTAGAAAATAGAACCTCCGCTATTGAAGAAAGAACTTCTGATAACGAAGACAGGCTTATCAAGCTGAGTGCACCAATGACAAAAAAGAAAAACAACTAAGAGAACACTACCAGAATTTTAAAAATGACTGAGATGAAATGAGAAGAAACAATCTAAGAGTAATTGGGATTCAAGAAGAAATTGAAATATGCACGAATGGTATGAGGAACAACCTCAAAGAAATTGTGAAAGAAAATGTTTTTCATATAAAAAAAGAATTAGACATGCTCATCCAGGGAGCTTACACTTCACCCAATAGGCCTAATCAAATGAGAAACTCACCAAGACACATCATATTCAAAATGTACAACAGGGATACCAAGGAAACAATATTAAAAGCAGCAAGGGAGAAACGCCAAATCACATTCAGAGGTAAACCAATAAGAATTGTCTGTGACTTTTCAACCCAGACTCTGAAGGCAAGAAGGTCTTGGAAAGAAATCTTTCAATGTCTGAATGACCACAACATGCACCCAAGAATTCTATACCTGGCAAAACTCAGCTTCAAATTTAATGGAGAAACAAGAACTTCTCATAATAAGACAAAACTGGCCGCATTCATAAACAGAAAACAAGGCTTACAAAGAATTCTCAAGGAAACACTCCAGACAGATGAACAAGTAATCAATACCCAAAATTCAAAAACAGAGGAAATTTAGTAAAAGTACCACCCATCAATAACCAACCAAGGCAACCACAGATCTAGCTAAATAAGATGCAATGACTATGAACCATTTACACATTTCTATCTTAGCACTGAATGTGAATAGTTTAAATGCACCACTCAAAAACACAGACTTGCATACTGAATAAAAAAAGAATCCAACAATATGCTGTTTACAAGAAGCCTACCTAACAGGCAATGACATCCACAGATTAAGGGTGAAAGGATGGAAAAAATCTATCATGCATACAGCCCAAGAAAGCAACAGAGCATCACAATACTTATATCCAACAAAGTATATTTCAAACATAAATTAATCAGAAGAGATAAAGAAGGACACTACATAGTACTAAAAGGAACCCTACAACAGAAACAAATAACCATAGTTAATATTTACTCTCCAAACATTAGTGCACCCAACTATGTGAATAAATTACTTCATGACATCAAACTACTCATGGACCTCAACACAATAATACTGGGAGACTTCAACACTCTGCTGTCACCATTAGACAGATCATCAAAACAAAAAAATCAATAAAGAAATCACCAGCCTAAATAACTACATAAATCAAAAGGACTTGACATATATAGAATGTTCCACCCCAAGTTAGGTGAACACACCTTCTTCTCTGCAACACATGGATCCTGTTCCAAAATAGATCATATTCTGGTAAACAAAGTTAATCTCAGCAAATATAAAAAAGTAGATATTATTCTGTGTATCCTATCAGACCACAATGCCATGACCCTAGCAATCAACAGTAAAAATCATAACATATTCATGGAGATTGAATAATACCCTATTAAATGCAGAATGGATCCAAGAAGACATGAGAGAAGAAATAAAAAAATTCTTGGAAGAGAATGAAAATGAAGACACAACATATTGAAACCTCTTGGACAGCATGAAAGAATTCCTAAGGGGAAAATTTATAGCACTGAGTGCCCACATTAAAAATGAATAGAAATCCCAAATAAATAAGCTTATGCTCCATCTCAAAGCCCTTCAAAAGGAAGAACAATCTAACAAGAAAGCCAGCAGAATATAGGAAATAATCAAGAACAGAGCTGAAATCAATGAAATTGAAAACAAAATAAATAATAAAAAGAATTAATGAAACAAAGAGCTGATACTTTGAAAAATTAAACAAAATAGATACACCCCTACCCAATCTCACTAAAAGAAGGAGAGAAATGAAGCAAATCAATAAAATTTCCAATGAAAAGGGAGTAATCACCACTGATGCCATGGAAATCCAACAAATTATAAAATCATATTTCAAAAATCTATACTCCTCCAAATTAGATAATATGGAAGAAATGGATAAATTTCTAGACACATACAACATCCCTAAATTGACACAGGATGATATTGAATTCCTAAACAACCCAATAACAGGAACTGAAATCCATATAGCAATTGAAAGTCTACCAAAGAAGAAAAGCCCAGGACCTGATGGCTTCCCCACTGATTTTTACCAAAACATTTGAGGAGGAACTAACACTTCTCCTTATTAAGTTATTTCAAGAAATTGAAAAGGAGGGAACTCTCCCAAACACTTTTTATGAAGCAACCATAACTCTGACACCAAAACCCAACAAGGACATATCAAAAAAAGATCCTACAGCCCAATATCCCTGATGAACCTGGATGCAAAAATCCTTAATAAAGTTCTAGCAAACTGTATTCAAAAACTTATCAAGAAGATAATCCATCATAATCAAGTGGGCTTCATCCCAGGTTTGCTGGGCTGATTCAACATACTCAAAACAATTGCATAATTTACCACTTAAACAGAATCAAGGACAAAAACCATATGATCATCTCAATTGATGCAGAAAAGGCCTTTGATAAAATTCAGCACCCTTTTATGATCAAAACTCTGGAGAAGATAGGGATCAAAGGAACTTTTCTGAACTATGTAAAGGCTATATATGCTAAACCCTTGGCTAGTATAATACTAAATGGAGAAAAGCTGAAAGCATTTCCACTAAAGTCAGGAACAAGACAAGGCTCTCGCCACTTTTACTCCATATTGTTCTTGAGACCGTGGCTGGAACAATAAGGCAAGAGAAAGAAATCAAAGGGATAATAATAGGAAGAGAGGAAGTCAAATTCTCCCTTTTTGCTAATGATATGATCCTATATCTGGAATATCCAAAAAGTTCCACCACTAAACTGCTTGAATTAATAAACAGATTTACCAAAGTGGCAGGCTACAAGATCAACACCCATAAATCAAGAACTTTCCTATATGTTAACAATAATGGGGCAGATGAACAAATTAGGAAATCAGTCCCATTCACAATATCCCAAAAAGAATAAAATACTTGGGAATTAACCTTACAAGGGAAAAGATAGATCTCTACAATATAAATTATCAGTCATTGAAGAATGAAATCCGAGATGACCTAAGAAGATGGAAAGATATTCCATGCTCTTGGTTAGGCAGAATTAATATAATAAAAATGGCCATTCTGTTAAAAGCTCTATATAGATTCAACGCAATACCCATTAAGATACCAATGTCATTCTTTAAAGATATAGAAAAAGCAATTCTCAAATTCATTTAGAACAATAAGAAACCCAGAATAGCCAAAACATTACTAACCATGAAAGATAAAACAGGTGGATTCATAATACCAGATATAAAACTATACTATAGAGCTGTAGTAACAAAGACAGCATAGTACTGGTATCAAGATAGGAATGAAGACCAATGGAATAGAAAAGAAAACCCTGAAACAAACCCACAAATCTTTAAGCATCTGATTTTTGACAAAGGGGGACAAAATATTAAATGGAGGGGAGACAACCTATTCAACAAATGGTGCTGTACAAACTGGATAGCCACTTGCAGAAACTTGAAATTAGACCCTTATCTTTCACCTTGCATGAGAATCAAATCAAAATGGATCAAGGAACTAGGAATGAAAACAGCTACCTTGCAACTGATGGAAGACAAATTAGGTCCAACACTTCAGCATTTGGGAGTAGGCAAAGACTTTTTCAACATGTCTCTTAAAGTGAAGGAAGTAAAGTAAAAAATCAGTGAATGGGATGTCATAAAGCTAAAAAGCTTTTGCACTGCTAAGGAAATAATCAAAATAGTCAAGAGGTTTCCTACAGAATGGGAGAGAATCGTGGTCTATAATTTTTCTGACAGGGGTCTCACATCCAGAATCTACAAAATCCTCAAAAAATCTCAAATTCAAAAATACAAAGAACCTAATCAATAAATGGACCAAAGAGCTGAATAGAAACTTCTCAACAGAGGACATTGATCAAGCCAATGAATACATGAGAAAGTGCTTTAAATCACTAGTAATCAGAGAAATGCAAATGAAAACTATATTTACCTCACACCAGTCAGATTGGCGAAAATGAAGAAAATAAACAATAATAGACGCAGGAGGGGTTGTAGAGAGATGGGTACACTAGCACACTGTTAGTCGAACTGCTGACTGGTACAGCCCCTCTGGAAAGTAGGGGTGGACCCACCATATGATCCAGCTATTCCTCTCCTGGGTATTTTTCCAGGGGATTTAGAATCAGCACATTATGGTGACACAGCAAAATCTATGTTCATAGCAGCTCAATGTACACTAATAGCTAAATTATGGAAACAACCCAGATGCCCTTTACTGGATGAATGGATCCAAAAATGGTGGTACATATATACCATGGAGTTCTACTAAACAATTAGAAACAATGATATTGCAGCCTTTGAAGGTAAATGGATGGCTATGGAAGAAATGCTGAGTGAAGTCAGCCTAACCCAGAGAACCAAGGGTGGAATGTCTTCATTTATCTGTGGAGGCTGAAGCTAGACCCTGGCCATTGTGAAAGGTGGTCAACTCTCATGTATTAAACCCTGAAAAGGTGTATTGACATACAACCAAAGGCAGGAGCGGGAGGGAAAAGGGTGGATAATTAGGGAAGGGCTCTAGGGGGTAAATCAAATTTTCAGAATATATATATATATATATTATATATATATATTAAACAATATATTATACTGTTTCATTGGAAGTATGTTTGATTGTTCAACAAATAAATTTCTTAATAAAAAATTTTTAAAAATAAAACACATTTTGAAACTAAAAAAAAAAATAGTCCCACGGATGTAGTATAGAATATTAACTTTCTTCTTCATATATCTTTATATTTAATTTCTTTCTTATTACAAATTTGCCCATTTGGTAAATTTGAAAAATAATTAAAATTTCAACTTACATGAATTTAAGTGATTCATAATCCCTCACATACAATAATAACACTTGCATCCCAAGGAGAAGGCTTTTGAATTATGTCAATTTCCACTTAGATAAGTAATTACAATTTGAACTTTTTTGTCCTATGCCAGGAAACAATGAGAGAGATATCCTTGGGTGCACCTTAATTTTTAACAAAATTGAGTGCTCTCATTAGTAATAACTGAACTTTTCTTGGATTTACTACCTATTCTATCATATATGCATAAAAGTGACTTCACATGGTTTTGAGAACTGCTATTCTACTAAATGTGAACTAGTATGTGTTTGCAAAAGAAAAAATGCACAATTTTATGTTTATTCCTTACTGTGGAAAAAAAACTGCTCAGTATAATGCCAATTTGGATACTTGGGTCAGTGTTTATTAATAATTTTTATGGTTTGTATCTCCCAAAGTCACTGCATTGATTCTCTCTGTGAATCACAGTTTAATAAAAATATGAAATGTTATTACAGCAAGGACTGCATTTAAAATTCATTTTTCATGCAGATCCCAAACATATTTTTTCCATTCTTATTATAACCTTAATATGTAATTTCTAGCGTTCCTCATGCCTGGAGTTGGGAGGAGGGAAGCAGGGACAGTGGGGAGGAACTACCGTAAAGGACTCAGGCATTTGAGTTAAAGCTCAGCTCGAATCAACAGTGGCAGGGGGCAATCAAGGAAATCTCAAACGTTCTTTATTAGAAATGTAATATCCGGATGAATTCTCTTCTCCGACTCTCGTACCTCTCTTAGATGCCTGTGTGCAGTCCTGGGCCTTGCCTTCTCAAGTGAGATATAAAGAAACAGGATTCAGAAAAAGAGCGACTGGGATTGGAGAGAGAGCTGAAAATCCTATCACAAAAGAAACCGCTTGAGAACATTATGCCAAGTGAAATAAGCCAGTCACAAAGAAGACAAATTCTGCATGATCCAACTCATATGAGGTTCTTAGGTTAAATCACAGACAGAAAATAGAATAGCAGATGCCAGGAGCTGCGGTGGGAGGATGGGGAATTGTACAATAGGGATAGGGTTTCAGGTTTGCAGGATGAAAAGAGGACCTGAGATTTGTTTGCATGGTAATATGAATGGACTCTAATACCACTGAACTACATGCTTACAGACTGTAAAAATGGTAAAGTTCATGTCATGTGCATTTTACCAAAATTTTAAAATTACAAAAGAAAATTTAAAAATCTGCTCTAGGAACCAACAGTGTTTAATCAGGAAAAGAGAATAATAAGGCAGAAAAGCCTGTAATCCCAGTGGCTTAAAAGACAGAAGCAAGAGGATCGCAAGTTCAAAGCCAGCCTCAGCAACTTAGAAGGCCTGAAACAACTTAGTGAAACCCTGCCTCAAAATTACAAAAATAAAAATGGGGACTGGGGATGTGGCTCTGTGACAAAGCAGCCCTTGGTTTCAATCCCCAGGACTAAAAAAAAAAAGAAAGAAAGGAAGGAAGGAAGAAAGAAAACAGAAAAAAGAAGAGGGGGGGGACATATTAGTTAATGAAGAGTTACCACATAGAAAATAAATATCTTATGGAAAAATTTTTGCTAAGTGAAATATCCCAAACTCAGAGACTCAAGGGCTGAATGTTTTCTCTCATTTGTGGAAGCTAGAATATAAGCGGAATCAGTACGTTAGATGGCTAACCTAACAATTACCTCAGCATGTATGAATTCTTACATGATTATGGGGAACTGTGCTTAGGTTCCTGGGGGTAAGAGGGAGGGAGTTGGGAGCGGGGAAGGGAATAGGAAGGACATCAAGGTGACCAGAGGGAGGTAGTATGGGGGAATCTAACCTGAGAGGAACCTCTGACTTCCACGACTTCCACGAGAAGTCCAATTAACTTGGGTCTTAAGTAAAGTGAAACATGGAACCATGGGGAACCCAAAGGGTGGAATCTGTGGTCTGACACCAATATTGGCTTATTCTGTCATTACAGGTTTGTTCTTGATTGTTTGACAATGAACCCCTCCTAGTTGTAAGACTATGTCTATCGAATAAAAATTAAAAAAAAAGAAAAAATATCTTTATTCTTCCATTTAAGGAAAAGCCAGCATAACCAGGCTTAGCTACTAGACTTCTCATTTCAGCTCAACATAAGAAAAATTTGACAATCAGAACATAAGACTGAAAGATACATGGAATAAACAATGGATACCTACGGTCCACGATATTAGTAATTCTGGCATATTGTAGACACCGTGTATTAGGAGTTTCTTAAGTCATGAGTCTTAAATGTAATTCATCGTCTCTTATCATTGTCACTTATTAGTAATGCTACCAGTTGCACCTTAATGTCCTTATTTGCAAATTAAGGGGTTGTGTATTAGTTTGTTAAAGCTAAGATAACAATAATAAAAAGTAGCACCAACTAGGTGACTTAAGCAACAGAAATTTATTTTCTCACACTTCGAGATCTGGATGTGTGACAGCAAGCAAGCTGTCCAATGGGTTGGTTTCTTTTCAGGTTTTATCCACAGTTTGCAGAAGGTCACTTCTATGACTTCACATGGCCTTCCCTCTGTATGTCTGTCCCAGTCTCTTTTTCTTATAAGGATGTCAATTATATTGGATAAGGACCCACTCAAAAGATCTCATAGTAACTTTATTACCTCTTTAAAGCTGCTATCTCTACATAGTCACATTCTGAAGTACAAGAGATTAGGACTTCAATATATGAATTGTTGGTGGGGAAGGGGGAGACACAAATCTGTTTATAACAACTTGGAAAGGATTCTGGGTTAAATGGCAATAGAGAGGGACATTTAATTCCATTTTATATAGATCCATACTCAAAAGATCTAAAGGGGGAAAATGTGTAACTATGTCAAAATTTATGAAACTTTTGGCAGATGCAATAGCAAGAGAAGGTACTAAGATGCTTCTTGGTAAAATATGCTTTTTACCAGTTAGCAGGCATCTTAGCAAGTAGAGATGATCTTCAAAAATCTCCTTATCAAGATAATTTAAAGGAATAAGAGCTGAATTCAAGATTGAGTCTTGGAAGAGATCCACTTTGGAAAATCTTTTTTAAAAAATATTTTTGTTGGTGCTATAATTATGCATAGTAGTGGAATTTGTAATTGTGTTCTCATCTATTCACACTGGAATGGTTTTGCTATTGCAGAGCAGTCTTAGGTCAGCTGTCCAAGATGGAATTCAGTTGTGTGTTTGCTTTGTCTCCGCTTTTTATTGGCCCCTATTCAAATGATGGTAAGTGATTGAAGGCTGTGATACTCATTGGAGGCTTCCATAGATGAGCCATTTCAATATATTTATAGAAAAGAAAGAGCACATGAAATGGTGTTAACAAATGAGACAAAATTATGAAAGGCATAGTTCATTAATTGAAAGACCTAATTTTGTTAGATGGTGCCACCTACCAAATCAATCCACAGACATGGCCATTACTACCAAAATTCTAGCTTTCTTATTCTTTTACTTTTTTTCCCTTCTTTCCTTCCTTCCTTTCTTTTGTTTTTTCTTTTTTCAGAAAAGAACATTTTGGAAATGTGAGATGTAAAATAGCTAAAAACAATCTTGAAAATGGAGAACAAAATCGGAATGCTCATAACTGAAAATTTCAAATCTTACTATAAACCTATAGTAATTGATGCAGCATGGTACTGACATAAAACTAGTCACATACATTAAGAAATAGAATTGAAAGTCTAGGAATAGACCTTTACCTTCATGGTCAATTCAAGAGGCACCAAGACCAGTTAATGGGGAAAGAATAATGTCTAAAACAAACAGTTCTGAGAAAGCTGGATATCCACAGGCAAAAAAAAAAAAAATCCCTACCTCAAACCATATATAAAACTTAACTCAAAATGATCACAGACCCAAAAGGATAAATAACCCAGTTAAAAAATGAGATAAGCAATGGATAGACATTTCTTTAATGAAGGTAAATAAATGACCAATAAGTACATGAAAAGATGTTAAACATCATTAGTCATCAGGAAAATATAAATACAAACAACAATGAAATACCACTTCACACCTCCTAGAATGTCTAGAATAAAAGTCTGATGGTGTTATGAAGGATATAGAGAAATTGAAATCTCCATGAACTGCTGTTGCCAATGTAAAATGATACAAAGCCTTTGGGAAACAGTCTGACCATTCCTAAAATTACTAAACATTAACATATGATTCAACATATATTAATGTACATACTCCTAAGTATATACCCAAGAGAAATGAAAACCTATGTCTATACAAACCTAAGTCTCATACAAATATTTATAGCAGCATGATTCATAATAACCAAAGAGAGGAAAAAAGTCAAATATTTATCTACTAAAGAATGGAAAAATACAGTGTACCCATACAATGGAAACCATTCGATCATAGAAAGCAGCCAAGTGCTGATAAATGCTACAACAGGGAAGAAAGTTGAAAGCATTATGCAAAGTGAAGAAAGCTAATCCGAAAACGCCAATGCTCTGTGATACATACAGTATGATATCAGGTGATCAGGACAGGCAGATCTGCAAAGACAGAACAGAGATTAGTATTTGACAAAGGAAGGAGCAGACCTAAAAGGGAAGTGATTGCTAATGGGTAAGAAAACTGTTTCTAGAAGATGAAAATGTTCTGAAATTAAATGGTGGTGAAGGTTGCATAGTTCTGTGGATATATTAAAGCTCAGTGAATTGTATAATTTAAAAGAATGAATATTATGGTTCTATGAAATATATCTTGATAAATCTATTTAAAAAAGTATGGGTGACTGGAGTGGTGGCTTGGCAATTACGGCACTTGCCTGGCATGCGCAAGCACGCAAGTTCAAACCCCAGCACCATGTACACAATGAAGACTCGGTGCAACAAAAGCCACATGAAAAACTAAATACAATTGATTCTCTCTCTCTCTCTCTCTCTCTCACTGTCCCTCTCTCTTTTAAAAAAATAAAAAGTATGGATATCATGAGCATAAAAACACAATTCAACAAAGTTCAGAGCCATATTTAAATATTTCTATATATATCAAATGCTGCATCATTTTCTTTATATCAATAATAAATGATATTACTAGTTATACTGATATTACAATAAAAACGCTTGCCGGAGATATAGCTCGGCAGTAGAAAGCTTGGGTTCAATCCCCAGCAACACAGACACACACACTTTCTACTTGATTTGAATAAGATTTACTCATTTCTTGCTTGGGACCCTTAGTAGTGCTCTGATAATCAAGGCAACAAACAAAGGAATCCGTTTTCTTGGTGTAGTAGTTGAATGATTATGACTTGGCAAGCAAAAGCTAAAAGCTAATCTGAAACCAGGTTGAAAGAAGACACCTTCATTTCCCTTCTGTGTAAATGAGCACATGTGCACACACATAATGTTTTTCTTTTTTTCCATTAAAGCCACTAAACCAGTGTCAGGCCCAAAATATTTTCAAAAAAGAAAACAAATAGCGAACAACAATCTGAAAATCACTTCTAACAAGGCTTCCATCAACGCTGACTGCATTTCATTTAGTTTAAGTCCAGGATGGAGGACTTGTGTAGCAGGTGGATCAATCTGGATTAGGCTTGGTTCCTCATAACAAGAAGGTTACATCTGTCACATAAAAGAAATCTCAGTGTTGGCAGTTCTGGGCTGGCCCAGGTGCAACCCAATGCCATCAGGTAATGAGATTCCTTTCGTTTTCCCACTCCATGACATCTGGACTGGATCCTTGTCCAGCAGTCCTCTCCACTTTAAGCACTGACAGGAGAGAAGACAAAAAGGACTCATCATCACTTCCTATGACTGAGCATTGTCACTCTGTCACATAACTAACTCCAACAGACACTCGGAAACGCAGTCTCAAGCAAAATTCATAAATCTACACTAAGGACAGAGGGAAAACAAACTAAGGCAACTAGGAATCTCTGTAATGGAGGGTGTGTGCAACAGTCTCAGTCTCCAAGTATAACCAAATGGTGAGCATAAGCAATTTGTGATATAAAGTATGCTAAGAAATCTGTGATGCACTCTCATGAATTAAAGTAAATTTTAGAGTTTTTCTTCTACTTTTATGTGCTTTTGTTAATTATTCTGCAGCCTTTTTACACACACATATATATAATATATATTATTCCAAAACTGTGTGAAAGATCAAAAAGTCCTAATGTTCTATGTATATAATGAACTCTGCTTTGAATGCTTATACCATGAGAGATGATGGTTAGAAAAATCAAGTAAACATCTAAATAACTGGATGTGAACCAATTGATAGGAGGCCATGATGATTTTTCACCAAAGGTGATGCTTTTACTCCTGCAGCAGGTTGACAATTGCTGCCAATTCTTCCGCCCCTCCTTCCATTGAGCCTGACTATCTCCTCTCCCAGGAACTTGTCTGACCCTGTGACATGCTTCAATCAACAGAACACAGCATACACACTACTATTAATTTCTGAGTCCTCAAGAAATGTAGTTTCTTCCTTTGCTGCTCAAAATATTTCCTCTCGGAAACCAGCTGCCATATTCTTACAGGTCCTGGACAGGTGAGAGGCCATGTGGAAAAGAACCGATGTACCTGGAGCTCAAGCAGCCAATACAATCGCTTGTCACAAGAGTGAGCTGCACTGGATGACCCAGCAAGGTCAAATCTACAGATGTCTGCAGCCCCAGCTGACACCATGTGGAGTGCCAGCATCCTGCTAAGCCTGTCAAACCAGATTCATGAAAAACAATACGTTTTTTAAAGCTACTACTGTTTGTTATACAATAATGTGTAACTGACACATCACCCTGCAATGTTATATCAGTGATAAAATACAATTTGTTTTCTTCTGACTTTGACTTAAAGTATTTTGTTTTTTTTAAAATACTAATTCTTAAACTTGTTCATTCATCAGGAAATACCAACTTCTCCCCATGTCAGGACTAACCCATCTCATCCTCAAATTCATATTGCCTTGGCTAGCAACAGACCTAGTCATTTATATAAATATTTATTGAGGAAATGATGCTTTTCAAGAGATATACATTTATAATGTCAAAGGTAAGCGAGGTATAAAGAATAAAGACTTTTTGATAAGCAGTGTAAGAATTTCAGTAAAAGACTTATTCTTTTGGAAATTATCTTGAGCATTTTAAGGAGAATGACATTTATAGATTGAATGTTTTCCTTTAATGATTAAAAAAAAGATAGGGAAAAAAAGAAAATCACTTTTGGCAATCTCTCATTTTGTTAGTCATTTTGAATTGACCTTTGATTTCTGACTACTTTTCAAAATCCATCGTGCAAATGTATATAAGTTCAGAGCCAAATTTGAATTTTATAAATCTTCAGTACATTGTAAAGAACAAACCTTCAGAATATAGACAGTATTTAGATTCCTCTCATGTGATTACTTTGTGAATTTAATAGCCTGTGCCATTTCCAGTCCCCCTTTCTAATTTGTAAAGGTGATAGGGATTCTATGCATGACTAAAAATCTAAAGTAAAGATTAGTTTTGATTGCAATTTATGATTCTCTTATACTACTGAGAGACTGTAACAACAAAGACCAGCTAAGAAAATATTCTCTATCTTCTATGAGGTAAAAACATTATGATGACTTAGGAATAAAGAATTTTCATCTAAGAATATCTTTTTTTATTTAAGAATGTAAATAATTTCACTCAGGAAATTATTACTATGAAATCATATATAAGAAGGATAATAAACAATTTGAACTATTATCTGAACTACATAATACTTTGTGTACAACAGAAATATGCTATGATAATGGTTTAAGGCATTTCTTAAAGATATCATTGAGTTTATTTACCTTCAATTATCTGGTGTCTTGGAAGCATTTCAAATTTAGCTAGGTTGTAAATATTCTAACAATAATATTACAATTATTGAAAATTTATGCTTGACCTTAGGAACTTTTATAAATGCTATCTACCCCCATGATATGAGATCTCAGAGCTATATAATGTAAAAAACCCTTCTCATTTCTCATGACAGCTTATAATTTTGTCTGCCTTGATGGTGTTCAGTTATCAGCTATTTTTTTTAACTTAGGTGGAATAAGTCTTGAATTTATAAAGGTTGGTGTAGAGTCAAAAGCCTCCTAAACCATAATTCCTTATGTCTATGGAGGACCTAGAAATCTATACATGCATTATCTTCTTGATGTTCAAAGCAACCTCATGGGATGGCTAGAGATTGCTATTTGTGAAATACAAGTCAAGAAAATGAGACTCTGTCCCAACACACTGGCCCATACCTGTAATCCCAGTGATTCAGGAGGGTGAGGCAGGTGTATTGTGAGTTCAAAGCCAGCCTCAGCAATTTAGCAAGGCCCTAAGTGACTTAGTGAGACCTTATCTCAAAATAAAGAATAAAAAGGGCTGGGGATGTGACTCAGTGGTTAAGTGACCTTGGGTTTAATCCCCAGTACTGGGGGAAAGAAAGAAGGAAGGAAGGAAGGAAGGAAGGAAGGAAGGGAGGGAGGGAGGGAGGGAAGGAAAAGAGAGACAGACATATAGATGGGCGTGGTGGTATAAGCCTATAATCCCAGAGACTCTGGAGGCTGAGACAGGAGGATTTCTAGTTCAAAGCTAGCTTCAGCAATTTAGTGAGGCCCTAAGCAACTTACCCTGTCTCAAAACAAAATATAAAAGGACTAAGGATGCACCCCAGAGTTCAATCCCTGGTACAAAAAAGAGAAAAGAAAAATAAAGAAATAAAATGAGACTCTGAAAGGCCTTGCCATGCAAACAGTAAATAGCCCAGTTGGGATTCAATCTAGAATTTGAATTTGCAACGCCTGGTCTGCCCTAATTACAACTCTACCACTCTGCTTCAGAACATGCAATATACTTTGACTTGAGGAATTGATAGCAGAGCTCACAACTGCTGTCTTTAAAAGGAAAGTGTAAATTTATTTTATGTTGTATTAGAAATTACAGAATATTGTAAAGGACAGGGATATAAAGTGTGGTTATTGTGGAAAAGAGCCTTTGCAAAAACAGCCTCTCAGAAGATTGTATATTTCTTTCCCATGTTTCTTCTGATTCATGTCTGCTTAGTTTACTCAGAAAAATAAATATTTTACTACCACCTCCCCTGCAGAACCAATATTGCTACAGAAGGGGGAAATGCCTGCTACTCTGCCTCATGAATCAACAGTATTGCTGATTAAACTCTGATTTCAGAGTCACTGTCATTGGCAATGATGCACAAAGTAAAAGGAACCTTTCTTTGTTGAAAAACAAAACAATGTTTCAGTGTCATGCTCTTAACATATAAAATAAACATAAATATTGAGCAAAATGTTAAATTTGAACCCTGTTTCAGAAATGCTGAAATTTATTCTGATAGAAACAGAAATACTTGACATCTTTGGTCGTGGATTTACGAATATGTTCTGATATAAGAGTGGCAGTCGCAGATCTCATTATCAGGAGAAAGAGATTTAATTTAATAAATCCTTGACTTTTATGTGGCAGAAATATGTAGCAAAGCTCCAAGAAATTGAGAAACATTGTGCTGGCCCAATCATGCCTAGCAGTGATTTAAAATTAGGTAAAGCAGAATTCTTCAAGGCATGGGGAGTACAGCGACATAAATATCACAGGCCTCAGGATGATTGCATCCGCCCTTATCTTTATAATGGCAAAAACCAAGCAGCGAAAGCTGGCAAACTCAGTCGTTGCCACAGTGAAAGGAGCTCCGCTCTCAGCCGCAGGACACAGGTACTCCTATCTCCTCCAAGGGCAATGACAACCCAAACATGCACCAGAAGACGCAGTTCTGGCCTTCTGGTAAAATCCAAAGAAAACCCAGCATTTAAACATTTCTCCAAATTTTCTAATGTCCCTTTTTCACCAGATGAAATAACGTTTTTCTCTTTTCTGCATTTTTTTGGGTACTAGTACTTTTAACTTAATAGGCAAGACACTTCTCTGGAATGGCCAATCATATAAAATGGTAAAAATAAATTATATTAGACCAGAGGCAAATGCGTATATATATACACATGCATGCATATGCATGAGGGCACACACACACACACACACACACACAAAATAGTGTGCAGGTCACTGTACTTTCTTCAGATCAGGCATATTGAAATCATATTACCTTCATGTTCTAAAATAGATGGGAACAATCATGGTGATTGTTTTCATCCAGTCCTTTCAGCAGCATTATAAAATATTTACTATAAGGAACAAATTGCACAGTATCCTTAACGGGCTCTACTTTATTTCTACTTTATCCATCTTCCATTGGAATGCTTTAAGTTTCTTTTATTGAATTCACTATTTGGGTTTTAAAAACATCATTTACCTATTATTTATAACCTCAACTATTAAATATCACCAACTGGGTGGGATTGAGTGATACACGATATTAAAATTGCCTTTTCTGTAGAGTTGCACTTCCTTGTTTTGTCTCAACCGTAGAAACGTGCTTAGCGTAACTGCCTCTGCATTTGTGCTCAGATGAAGCCAGCTTCATCAAACAAAATGACACCAAAGTGCAATTTTGATGTAATCTGATCATGTACTCAAGAAGATAGAGAAAGGAAGGAAGAGATCAAAGACAAGAAATACCCTTCCATGGCATGTCCCCAGTGACCCACTTATTCCAGCCACGGCCTGTCACTTACAATTCCCATCACATCCATTAAGGAGGTCAGAGCCCTCACTATTCAATCACTTCCCCAAATCCACACCTCTGAACATGCTGCCTTGGAGACCCAGATTTCAACACATATTTCTCTGGGGAACTTTCCAGATCCAGACCATAATAGTATCTGGTCACAGTAGGCACACAACATGAAAGCATCTACTTCTGCGATTACCCCACAGTCCTTGCTTTAAGAGGCTTATGCCAACGAGGTCACAGTTGCCTTTCTAGTAAGAGCCAAGGGCCACTGATTCTCACCAGTACTCGGAAATAAAAATTTTGGTAAATATTTGAGAATAGTACTGAACGAAGGTTGAAGTAAAATTCTGGTGAGGATGTAGGGAGAGAAAGAAACTAATTATTTAAAAGGCAAGTTAAAAAGAAAGTAGTAGTATTCTATTCATTGAAGTGGGTCGACTTCTGATGGCTTCGAAAAGTAGGCAATTCCAAGAATCTGGGGCAATGTTTTCTTCCTCTAGGATGACAAAGCTAGAAAATAATTGGACAGCATATAAGTGCAGAGTTTTTGAGACTGACTGCCACTGAGCAGCCCACAAGGGCTAAGAATAGGGAGGAAAGCAAGGGAACGGTGGTATCCAGGTAGTGGAAGTCTATTAGAAGCAGAAAATAAGAGCCCCAAACGCAATCAGCCTCCTACTCAATATGTAAGGCCCATTAGGAGGCAGAACCCCTTCTATGAAGGAAAACCCCAAACACCTAGTGACTGAATTAGCAAGAGGAAAACACCCAAGTACAAGAAGGAGAACAAGGGGCTGGAGCGGTGTCTCAGCGGTTTCAGCGCTTGCCTGGCAAGCACGAGAGCCCAGGTTCAAACCCCAGCACCATGCACACAACAAAGTGTTAGAGCAACTAAGGCCATGTGAAAAACTAAATAAAGTTCTTTCTCTCTTTCTCTCTCTCACTGTCCCTCTCTCTTAAAAAAAAAAAAAAAAAAAAAAACAAGAAGGAGAACAAAAGAAAATTTAATAATCAAGTGAGAGAAAACACAGTGCTCCAGTTCCCCAGCCTTTCAGCTTACATGTGATACAGCTTTTGAAACAAGATGAGAACAGAAGCCATATGCTATTTTTAGTGATCTTCATGCTCACCTAACAAATGGCAATGATTTACAAGGAACTAAAATTCTGGAAAAGTTTCAAAAAAAAGAGAAGGAAATGGCTCAGGATCAAGATTTTAATTCACTGT
>PVKS010037714.1:0-18443 GCA_004027875.1 Aplodontia rufa
TTTTTATAACGGAGGAAGTGGTTTTATATGGATTAGCGGCTACAGTGACATCTGGAATGGAATTTGTTCATTTTATGGCCAATCTGCCAAAAGCTTTATACTCGGATTCAACATAATCCTCATCAAGATGCCAATATCATTCTTCAAAGATTTAGAAAAATCAATTCTCAAATTCATTTGGGACAATAAGAAACCCAGAATAGTCAAAGCGTTACTAAGAAAAAAAAAAGCAGGAAGTATCACAACACCTAATCTGAAGTTATACTATAGAGTTGTAGTAAAAAAAAAACCCAGCATGGCATTGGTATCAAAACAGGCATGAAGACCAGTGAAATAGAATAGAAGATACTTAGACAAACTCATAAACCTTTAACCATCTGATATTCAACAAAGGGTGCAAAAATAGTTTGGAGGAAAGACGGCCTCCAACAAATGGTGCTGGGCAAACTGGATCATCATATGCAGAAAATTGAATGTATGTCTGTATCTCTCACCCTGCACAAAAATGAAATTAAAATGGATCAAATAATTAGGAATTAAACCAGCAACCATTCCATTATTAGAAGAAAAAATAGGATCAATACTCCACCACATTGGTATAGGTACCTTCTTCCTTAACATTACTCTCATACCACAAAAATTAAAGCCAAGAGTCAATGAGTGAGATGCCATTAAACTATAAAGCTTCTGAATAGCTAAGGAATTAGTCAAGAGTGTCAAGAGAGAAGTTAGAGAATGGAAGAAAATCATGCCCTGCTACTCCTCCAACAGGGGACTAATACCAAGAATATAAATGCAACTTAAAAAACTTAATACCAAAAATATAAACAACCCAATCAATAAATGGACTATGGAACTAAACATAAACTTCTTAACAGAGGAAGTTCACAAAGCCAATAAATATATGAGAAAGTGTTCTACATCACTAGCAATCAGAGAAATACAAATCAAAACTATGTTAAGATTTCACCTCACTCTAGTCAGAATGGCAAAGATGAAGAATACCAACAATAAGAGATGCTTGAGGTGTCTTGGAGAGAAAGGAATACTAACACTGTTAGTGGACCTGCGAACTGGTGCAGCCACTCTGGAGAGCAATGTGGAGACTCCTCAAAAAATTAAGGATGGAACCTCCATATGACTTAGCTGTCCCACTCCTGGGTATTTTCCCAGAAGAGCTAGAATCAGCATAGTACAGAGACATAGTTACATCAATGTTTATAGCAGCACAATTTACAATAGCTAAATTATGTAATCAACCCAGTGGCCTATCACTGGATGACTGGACCCCAAAACTGTGATATATATACACACAATGGAATTCTATTCAGGTATTAGAAAGAATGATACCATGGCTTTTGCAGGTAAATGGATGGAAATGAAAATAAATCATTCTGAGTAAAATAAGCCAAACACTGACACATAAGGGTCGAATACTTTCTTTCGTATATGGAAGCTAGAGTAAAACCTAGGATAGGACAAAAGTTAGTCAAGTTTATTTAACAGTCCCACCAAATTCAAAGAAACACATAATTTGGGGGAACTATAGCTATGAAGTTAGGGAAGAGAAAGAGAGAGAAAAGTGGGGTTTTCAATACTTTAGGGTATACTTGACTCCTATGAGAAGCCAAATTATACTCAGGCAGGCATATAAATCTAGAAATTTCAAAAATTTATATTCATGTATATGGTCATTTATATCTGTAACTTGGGGGAATTACAGAGGAGACAAGAGATCAGGGAGTGGGTGGGGGGGAGATCCTGACAAGGATCGGGTTTAACTTACTTTGTCATTATGAATGCAAATATGAATGTGTAGCAATGCATCTCTTCAATATGTAAGACTATGTTGAACTAATAAAACTACATAAAAATTTTTAAAGAATTTTTTAAAAATCATTTTAGATGGAGGGAATTATTTGATTAATATGAAGTTTTAAATGTGAAATTCTTAAGGTTGTATTTGCTAGTTAAAAACTGCATGTGTCCCCATTTCAGAAGGCATGTCCCTATTCCCTGAGATGCTGTGAATAGGGTAAAGGAAGCAGGAATTACCTATAACTTCTGAAAGATATGTGATGCAACATTGTACAAAATAAGTGTGTTTTCTGAAGTTCTGAAATTTGTGCAGGGTCCCTGAAGAATTTTTCTGGGTAGTGGCCCCTAACTTTAGAAGGACTTGCCTACCACAGGCTCATAGACTCAAATGCAGGAGGTTGCATGGTAGCTTTTTCCCTTTGAAAAATCAACATGCACATTAATATCTGGATTTATTTGACTTCACCTACATTCTCTCCTTTCTCTCTCTCCCACTGCCTTATATTTATTTATACCCTTCAAATTCTTGTAGATTGCTTCAGCCTCATTATTCATTTTCTAGTCTCATCTCTTAGTTAAACTGTTCATCATAGGCTTTTTGCAGTCCTTTGTCAAGAGCCCAAATCTGAAATTTTACTTCTGAAACTGAGGGCATATTTCAGAATCATTTCAGAATGTAGATTATAGAAAATATTACAGAATTCACTATAAGTAGACTGGCTTTTGCAGGTAAATAGATGTCTACCAGGTGGAACTGTCAATACACATGAAACCTTTCCTGGAAAAATTACCTTCCAGTAAATGCCTCTGATTTCAAATTTAAATGGGTGATGTGAGAATATGCTTAGTATTCTTGGTGAGGAAACCCTTTTTAATTTAGAAATCTTTCGAAGGGACAAACAAGGGAGAAGAGACTACCCTGAAAAAGTCTAAGATGTCTATTTAAATCCTGGCCTTACCCAGGATCTGATCTGAAATTAGGTAAGTTTGAAAGTCATGAGTTTAAGTCTTTAAAACCCCGGCATGAGATGAGCACACTCAGGGAATGAGAGAAAGTGAGAAGACCAGAGGACCCAGATCAGAACCCCTAGAAGTACCAACATCTAAAGATTGGCAGAATAGTAACAGGCCAACTAACAGAGTAAACAGTGAAGATGAGTTGATATCACAAAAGGTCCCCACCATTGGCTATAATAGAGTCTTGCCCAAGTGGTTGCAGTTATCCTTACAACTGGAAAAATTAATCATGATTCTTTCAGATTTTTCAGAAATAATTGGTGGGATCATTCATTTATTCATTCAATAAATAGTTTTAGGAACCTACTAACAGCAATAAAATGTAAATTGAACATCTTCAAATCATTAGGTAACTACTATTTCAAGAAGAAATTTTTGAAGGAATAGTTTAATTTGTCTTCTAAGAAAAAGTGGAAAATTTTAGCTCAATCCTTTTGAGAAGAAAGATGAGGAGATTTATGTACTTTAGGAATAATCTGCAAGGAAATAATGAAACTTTCAGTTAATCTGCCTGACTCCAGTCTTTAACAACCAAAACTTCAAGACTCAACAGGGCAGATTCAGATGCAAATCCGTCTATAATACTTTCCATTGATGTGTAACAAATTACAACAAGCTTAGCAGTTAAAAGACATTCATGTATTAGTTCACAGTTCTCCAGGTCAGAAATTTAGCATGGCTAGATTCTCTACACAGACTAACCCAAGGTTGAAATCCAGATGTTAGCTGCATTGAAGCCTCTGAGAGATAAAACTGTTTGGTTCCAGGCTTTTTTGTTTTGTTTTGTTTTGTTTTGTTTTGTTTTTAGTTGTTTTTTTCTTTTTGAGGGAAAGGCGATTTTATTTTTTCATCTGATTTTTGTTTTTCTGATAGCTGTATGTGTGGAGCTGGTATTCAAACTTGGGTCCTGGAAAATGGCATGCAAGTGCTCTACCACTGAGCTACCACTCTGGTCCCCAAACTCATTCCTCTTGCAGAATTCAATTCCTTGTGGTTATAGAAATGAGTACCCATTTCTTTGCTGGGGGTCACTCTTCTAGAGGCCACCCACATTTCTTGAAACATGGCCTCCTCTATCTTCATGCCAGTAATGTCATATAAAATCCTTCTTGTGGTACACTGACCATTTAACTTTCTTCTAGATTCAGTTCAAGAGATTCATGTGATTAGGTAAGACCCACCTAGATAATCTATTTGAAGCACACTTATTTAGGACCTTAATGACATTTGAGGATTCTATTTTGCCACACAGCCTAACATAATTAGAGAGAGTGATTTCTTATCATATTCACAGATTATACCCATATTCAAGGAGAGGGAATTATACAGTGAGAGTGAAGAAACTTTGGGAGGACACATCTAGAAATCTGCCTATTGCACTTTCTTAAAAAGTAAAAATCAGGACAGCTACATTTTTAAAATTACCTCAAGCACATCTACCATTTATGAAACCTTTTTTAGTCTACGCCACATGCCAACCCAGGTAGGAAAAATCATTCCCAACTTTAGTACACTGACTTATTTACACAACTGTCTTCCTTCATTTTCTAGAAGCTTGACAGGGACTGAGTCTGATTTACTGCTATGCCCAGTGTGGGGATTGGCAGAGAGCAGATGTCAAAGACTGTTGTTAGGTGAGTAAGAAAATAATCTCACCCACTGTAGAGCCTGATTACTGCTGTTTTTTAAATCAACTCAGAGGTATAGGTGGTAGGGAAGCAAGGGTGGCTGAATAAGCAAGTGCAAATAATAATAAAGCCCCTCAAAACACAATAAGAGATCAATACGTGGATCACATCCTTCTGTTTATTTTCTCCTTTTGCCCAATATTAACCTTCAACACTATGATATAAATTACAATCCATCCAGTCTCAGCCAGGGATGCCCTCCAATTATACCCTCTCTTCCCCAAAGAATCAACTACAGACCTACATTGGTTCTTTCACTTCAGGATAAGAGCATATTCAGATTTCTCTTCAGCCCACCTCTTCTGCTTAATTATGCTTTTGTTTCAAGGTAAAGTCCATTTCATCAAACCCAACTCATATTGTTCTAGTCTGGTTCTCATGTAGACTAAAGATGCTGTGCCTCTAGACTTGCCCTACTCCAACCCATCCTTTACACCAATGCTATGGTGAATTGTAAAACAGCAAAAGGAATATGGCACTTCTGTACCTAAAACCATTCCATATGTTCCCTTCATTTAGTCTAACAGAGTCAAATTCCTTAAAATGTCATTTGGAACCTTCTGTACTGTTTCTAGGAGAATTTTTATATTCTTCCACCTGTCACTCCCTCCCTCACCCCACCCCCTATGATTGATTACATGAAGGTTCAGTAGTCTATGAGAACACTGTATGTACTCTTACTATCTTCTTTCTATACATTTCTCATTTTATCTAATATTCTCAAGGTCAAATGAATTGATCCTTCTTCATGTTCATAACTATTTTAGCATGTTTCACATAAAGCATATTTCCTCATTTGCTTGTGTGCTCCCTGATTATAAGAAGCAGGGTAAGGATTCCCTAAAGACATAATAATCCATGCCATCTTCCTTCCCAAGTGTTTACTGAGTGCCTTCTCTGTGCTAGAGACACAGAAAGGAGTCCTCTCAAGGAACTCACTGGCACTCATTTCTAAAATCTTTCACTGTTACTAACATGAATACATAGCAGATGCTTCTGTGAGGGACACCAACCAGAAAAAAAAATCTGTTTTAAGATGAATCAACTTTCCTATTTTTGTGTTTATATTTTCAGCATCTAGCATTGAATCAGGCAAGCAGTCGTTCTTAATAAATGGATGAATGGAAGACAACTGTCTGATTTCACACAGATGGAATGACATAGAGAAGGCCACTAAACAACACTTTCTCTAAAGGTCTATTATCTATACAGTGTCACCATTCATTGACACATTCCTTAAAATGTAATTTAAAGGAATGTTATATCTCTAACAACCTTTTAACAATGGGAAAGTAAAACTGTTAAATCATAGTTGGAAATTGGAAAATGTTATGTTACAAACTATCCTCTATGATGACTCATTCACAGGTAGCAGATATACTCCAGAATTCATATAGCTGCCCAGCTACCAAATAATGGTACAATATAGCAATTAGCCAAGATGTCTTTCCAAAACTTCCTAAATAAGAGCCTCAGTCTTTTCCACTCAACCCTATCTCATCTTTTTCAATCAGCTTTAGCTAACAGCAAGGAAAACAATAAAATAAATAAAACAATCTTTTTCATACTTTCATGGCAATAAAGTTAATGATATTTTGCCAGTAAAATTTCTCATTTTCTTTTATGTCAAAGTTTGATCATAAGTGAGACAATGAAAAAAGTTATGGCTTCCTCAAATGTGCCCAATCAGATAAAGAACATTTAATTAATGGGGCTGGATGAAAGGCTTCAAAAATTCTTTAAACCTTGTTCATAGAATTAGAGCAGGAGAGAAGGTGTGTGCACAATGAATATTAAAATCAATCCGATGTATTTTAAGAAAGGAATGGAATGAGGACTATAAGGACATAGCTTTTCCCACTGTTGCATAGTAAATGGAAGGCAGGGATAAGCTAGAACCCAAATTTTCTGTCTCTCCCACTGGTCCCTGTCAGTCCTTTCTGAAGTAGAACATGAAACAGTCCACAGGCCTTCTAAAATGCATTAGTGATCATAAAGATTATTTGAGACTGTTTTATTCCAGTATTTCCATTCAAAGAAGCCAGCATAGAAGAATCATTTGAAAATAAAGTAAATCCTAAAGCACAAGTTTCTTCAAGCTGCTAAAGATGAGAAATTCAGCATATAGCATTTTTAAGGAAAGACGAAAGAAACTAGTGACAAAAGGAAAAGGAAATTCACCCAACCACTCAATATTTCATAATCTGAGGAAGAAGGGTGTTATGGTTTGAATGTGAGGTGTCCCCCAAAAGCTCCTGTGTGACAATGTGAAGGCTGAAGTGAAATTATTGGGTTATAGGAAGCTTTGATCCAATCATTGAGTTAATCCCCTCTTAAGGATTACCTGGCAGCTGTGTGCTGGTAGGGTGTGGCTGGAGGAGGTGGATCACTGGGGGAGTGCCTTTGGGAGGATATATTCTGCATCTGGCAGGGAGTTTCTCTCTCTGCTCTGCTTCCCAATGTAATGCATTGAGCTCCCTACTCCCTCTGCCACACTCTTACTCCATGATGCTCAGCCTCACCTCAAGCCCTGAAGAAATGAACAGGCCTTCCATGGACTACGACCTTTGAAACTGTGAGCCCTTAAAATAAACTTTTCCTGGGGCTAGAGCCATGGACTGATGGTTGTGGTTCTTGCCTAGCATGCGCAAGTACACTAGTTCAAACCCAGCACCACATACACAATGAAGTGTTGGAGCAATAAAGGTCACATGAAAAACTAAAATTTGATTCTCTCTTTTTCTCTCTCTCACTGTTCCTCTCTTAAAAAAAAATAGCATGATAAACAGAGATTACCCCATTCTGGAGAAGCCAATCAACCACACAGTCTCTATTCATAGTTCCCTAATGACACTGTCTGGTGTCACTGTGTAGACAGTGACACTAAGTCAATATTGGGAAGCTACTTCTTACCAAGAGCAGACAAATATGGAACAGGCTGCTTCGTACTCAAGGATTCCCTATAATGAGATATAACCAGGCTGGGAAATACAAAAAAAACTATCCATTTGGTGGGAAGGATTTTGTGAACATAATCCATGATTTCCAGTGTCCTTTCCAATCTTGAGATTCTATTATTCCATGGTATAATTCTAATAGACAACTTGGAATGAGATTGCAGAGTTATTTTGAGTCCCTAAAATTTACCATATAACCATCTTACTACAGTGGCATTTCAGATTAATTCAATTCATTAAGTAACTGGAAAGGCAGGATATATAAAACTTTCTGGATATTGGAATGAGATTGGTGAGAATTACATGGACAAGGATAACACAGTCCCAGACATTAATGAAGTCTGAATCTTGTAAATTATGTAGTGATACAATGGTGACTAGTGTGGGTGTTACATATCTCTGATGTTATTAAGTAACTTGCTAAATAGTATAGCATAACTTAATTAGTATGAACTCACTATCTTGCTGTATGATATATTTATAATCATATCCCCCAATATTTATTATTTTACCAGGCTCTTAACTAAGGTATTTTCTATCATTATCAATCTTCTATTTGTTTAAAATTATTACTCAATTTTTAAGGGGAAGTTACATAACTTTTCCTACATTACCTTTCTAAAAGATGATTACAAAGTTAGTGTTTAACCACTAGCTTTCTTTCATTTTACGTGTATGTACAAATCTACCTAAAGTGAGGAGGTACAGAAAGGAGAACAAAGAATTCATAGAGAACAGAATGAGGGTCTCGTTCAGACTCCACCACTTCCTATGCATGACTTTGAGAAAACCATATATAATGTCTCTGACATTGTATTACCTCATCTATAAAACAGGGGCAAAAAAAAGCTGCCTGATATGGTTTGGATATGAGGTATCCCCCAAAAGTTCCTGTGTTCATGCTGGAGTGTTTGGAGATAAAATTACTGGATTGTGAGAGCTGTAACCTAATCAGTCTATCCTATTTTGAATGCGGTAACTCTAAGTTGGTGGTCACAGACAGAGGAAGTAGGTCACTGGGGGCATGAGCTCTCTCTACCTTCTCTGCTTTTTTGCCACCAGGAGATGAGCAGCTTTCCTCCACCATGCCCTTCCACTATGATGTACTGCCTCACCTTGAGCCCAGAGCAATGGAGTCAGCCATCTATGGAAGGGGACCTCTGCACCAAATAAACTTTGTCTCCTCTAAGTTGTTCTTGTCGGGTGTTCAGTCACAGAAATGCAAACCAGACTAACACACTGCCTAATGGTTAAAATGAGAAGAAATCTTTTAAAGTGCTTTTAAAAATATGTAGCACTATACAAATTAGTTGCTATTTTGGCTGATCATAATTTTTTCCATTTTAGCATTCCCTCTATACTGTCTTAAACTCAACTGCAGACATATATCCCAATTCAAACAACTTCTTACTATATCAATTGCTTCTCCTCTAGTCCAAGACTCTTCTTTCATTTCAAAGAACACCGGAACCAACTTCAAACTGGCCTCCCCATGATATTCTTGTTACATCTGTAATGCATTATAATTAGATCATGTCCAGCTTCATATTATGCTTGAAGAAATATCTACTTTCCTTACTGTGGTGAAGAAGGCCTCATATTACCTGGTCTATCTCTTATATTTCTGTCTACCAGTCTCTTATACCTTTTTATTTACCCCTTTTCTTTTGCTCACTGTGTCAAATCACATTGAACTCACTGTTTTTGAACATGTCAAACTCCTATCTCCAAAAGTGTTTATACTGGCCATATTCTCTGGAAACACTCTTCCTAAAACAGTTCCCCTTCCCTCATATAACCAGTAATTATTTAATGCATACCTGCTTTCCTTTTTTCTGTAACATTATTCCTAGATATTGAGGGCAAGAATTTTGACCTGTTCACTACTACATCTTCAATTGCCAACATATAGGTTGACACACATCATCCAATTAAAGACAAAAATATTAAAATCCTAATTTTCTTTTAAGTAAGCAGACCATCCTTTCTCTTCAAATCTTCATCTTCCAAGTATTTAATTTGGAAACCAATTCACTGATCATCGGGCAGCACTTTTTGTTTGATGAAATGGCTAAGGATCCCTCCTTCACCTTGGAAAGGAACTCCTAAATATCAGGCCTAAAAATAGAATTTCAACAGAACCAAGACCTCATCAGGTCTTCTCTTATACCTTAAAATATGCATTTATTGATTTTAGACACTGGATATTGTATGCCTTGATCATTTGCTAAGCTCTCTACCCACCCATTTAGAGTGGCTTAAGAGGCTCTTTGAGAGATCTGTTTAAGACTCACATTTTCCTTTTGATTTATTACAACTATCCAAGATTTACAGTTTGAAATATAAAGGTAATAGAGTCACTGACTGCTTTATAAAAGGCTTCTAGAATGTATGTTTAACCCTTTTTCCTATTGTATGTCCTTATACAGGTCATCTCCTTTTGGACCATAATAGGTTTCCCTATTGTGAACCTATTCTAAATATGTCGCTATGGATCACTTCACCTTCCATGTTGTACAAATAGCATGTTTAATTTGGGCCAAATTTCATTCATGGGTTTATCAAAAATGAGGAATTTTGAGCCTACATTAGTTGTTTGTTTGTTTTTTAATTAGTGAGAAACAGCAGTCTATAGAGGTTAAAATAGTTCCAGGATGTACTTAAACAAAACTCAATATGATTATTAATTTTGGTGTATGGCCTATCTAAATTAAACTTTCCAACAATAGAGACCATGCTTTATTTCCATATTTCCATATGTCACTCATAGTATAAGATCTGCTTGCGTCAGTGATAGGAAGTATAATAGTATGGGAAAAAGTCACAAATTTGGAATATAAGCCTCAGTACTAACCACTATGAAAAGTACCTAATCTCTCTGAGATTTGGTAACAGAATTTATAATAAATTCTTGTAGTAACATTACAAGGTTTAAATTAGATGACAGGTATAATATGTAAAATTCTAAAGCACTTCATAGATAACATCAATGATGATAATGATACCAAAGACAGATACAGTGAAGGGACTGGTTATTTTTAAGGTAACAATAGTAGAGAAGACATTATTCTTGAGTGGGGGTTGAAAAAAGCTGGGTTCTGGCCCCAGCTCTGCAGCTCATTAGCTGTGTGACTTTGTACTAGCCACACAGATTCCCTGACAGTTGGACTACATGAAATTCAAGTCTATTTCCTGATCTGACATTAAATGACAATAGCTCCATGAAAACAGAAGCTATGTGGTTCTAATCTTTGCATTTTCACTGCCTGGTATATATCATGTAATAATTGTTTAATCACTCTGGATTTGAACTAAACAGAATAAAACTGTAGAGCATATAGGCTAGGGAAAAGACCATTTCAATATATTTTAAGGAGGCAGAATAAGCAAGATTTGCTGAAAGCTTATAAAAGAATGGAAAGCCTGGTGGATTGCTTTATAAATTAAATGGAGATCCATTGACCAAACTGAAGCAAGAATAATCATCGGTGACTAAATAGTTGTTAATATATCTTTAAAGGGATAAGCCTAAAGGATCTGGGTTATTTGATAATGAGAAGAGTATTTAATATTGAGAAGAGAATCTTCAGGGGGAATGGATCAGCTGCCACAGTTTGTCATTCAGTGAATATCTCAAAGCCTGGATTATAAGCAATAAAACTATTTCATGTCACTTTGGAATACTCCAATTTTTGTGATATTACCGGTTTAGAAATTTAGGGTTATCAGATTTGGCTATTTGGGTTCTGAGAAAGGAATACTGAATGAGACCAAGAGCTGTGAAATAACTTATAATGTAACAATTACAATTTCTGAACTTGAAAGTATGAGAGAACACAGGAGGATATGGGAACTGTTTTTCATGTCAAAAACATCTGGGACATATTCTATAAATATCAAGATTTCCAAGATAATTTGGATGCTTATAGTAATAGGTTATTTGAAATGAGCCTATTCAGAGAAATCCAGGAAAATAACTAGAAAATAGATAATAAATTCCAATCCTATCTTTTGACTGATAAGAAAACAGAGAAAGTTGACCAAGTCACACATTGAATTAATGGTGGAATTGTTTCTGGGAGAATTAAAAAGAAAGGAAACAAATATTCTTTGAGTTTCTACTATGCGTCAGGTCCTTTACATATGTGATCTCAAATACATACAAGTTTAGCAGCTTCAGTTTATAGAAATGCATATAGAGTGTTAACACCACCAGTAAGCTGCAGAGTCAAGATTTCACCCAAGATGACCTGACTCCAGCCCATGCTTGCTACTGTGCTAGCTCCCTATTACCATGGGAAACATATGCATCCAGGTTTGCTAGGAAAAATTCTATTTTATGTAAATTATTCTGGCATAATTATCAATAGCATTCCTTCACTCAAAATATTCAGGTTTGGGAGATAAAAATCATTTTTTACTATGAACTAAAAATATAAAGCACTATTCACTTCTTTCAACTGATATTTAGGGACCTAGAAACCTAGTTTCAATAAGTTTCCTTTTATTACCCATAGAGGAAATTGGCCCTCTTTTAAGATAAAAAAGATGTTTGTTCTTCTCATCTGATACTTTCTGAACCTTTCTCTTACACATATCAAAAGTCATCAGGAAAGAAAGATACTAGTCAGAAAAGAAAATAGGGACTAATTAAGCTAGGGAAAGGATTCTGCAACAGACAAATCACAAGCAAAAGGAGAGCCACCTATCAATGTAGGGATATGTAGTATGGAAGACTGAATGATTACAGTTGACATTGAATCTGAACCTTATTTCAATTGAGTGCTTTAGACTATAAATAACTAACATCTGTACAACAAACTCTCTATGTAAACAAGTCATTTCATTCATTTATACATTGATTCATTTTCATTCATTTATCCTATTCTGTGCTAAACCTAACCTAGGTACTGTAACTTCTTAAGGGCAAAGGCTATGTTAATCTTCTTCATTGCTGAGTTTCCAGCATCTGGCACAGTGCTGTCACACAATAAGTCCTCAATAAACACATGCTGAATGAACACAAGTGAATATATAGATGAATGATAATGAAAAAAACCCAGCTGTGTAGTAAAAGAGAAAAAGCAGAAAATACAATGTTGTAAGTACAGAACATGGAAACTAGGGATCTCAGAAGAACTAAGGTAACTAAGATGCCTGGAAGGCAGGGATCAGAATAAACTTCTTCAAGGAGCTCATGCTTGGGCTGAGATTTGAAATATACCAGGTGACAATATATATTCACTTGATTATAATCACAATCCAAGTAGAGGTAATTACTATTTTTGAGAGAGACAGAGAGAAAAACTAAGCCCCAGGGATACTAAGTGACTTGCTATAGGTACACTATGTTCTCAATAATTTATATGTTGCCTCTTTAGCTCTGAAGAAGAAATCACAGGATTAAGGTACCGACCTTTGGCAAGCATCACAATAATAGAGAACAGCTTTGAGATTTTGGAATTGACGAAGAGAGCTAAGGTTCAAGCACACTGTTTCTGACTCTGGAGAACAAAAAAGAATTAAGCCAGGGCCAAAATGGAGGATGCTTTAAGTGAAAAAAGTAAAGGTGACTTTAGTCTTGTATTAGTGCATTCTTTTATTCCCAAATCATACACTTGTTGAGAACTTACAATGTTTTAGTCACTGAGGACACCCAGATGAAATGAAAATGACTCAGTTATTGAAGAACTCAGTGTCCACTGAGGTAACACACATATACACATCAACAGACTAGGAAAAGAGGGAGAACTTTGAGATGATACCCAATTAGGAGAAGAATTTAAAATGTATTTGCCTGCATGGTAATTTTCAGCAGCTTGAACACAGAAGGTGAAACAAGTCAGTAAATGATGGCACTAAAGAGAGGCAGTAGGTTCCACAATAAGAGAAACCACATCTAACTATGTTTATACCAATCCCTCCCAACAACTACCACCCTCCGTACCTCTTTTAGTATCTATGTCAAAACTAGGTACTGAAAAGGTTTCTAATTAGGCTTCTTGCATGAATGAAAAAAAATGAATGAATGAAAGAATAACAAGTAACAGATCAACATGTGCATTCCCCAAAAGAACACTGGCTTCTTAATATCAGCCCTCCTTGCCTTAAACAAAATTAATAATTGGAATATTAGGCTTAAAGTCACATAGTTAAATGATGGAGCCATTCTGAAAACAAAAATAATTCCATTTCCACTCTTTCACACAGGGATATAATCCTTCCCACCCTGATGTACTCCCTCCCCAGCTCCTACAAACATATACAAAGGCTAGTTATGGCTGCTAAGAATTAACAGATCATTCTCATTGGATACTTTTAATTTGCATGCAAAGTAACCTTGGATAGGTCATTTTTCCCTATTAGTACCTATCTCTTCATTTATAAATCTATCAGAATAAGAGCTACTTTGCCTGCCTTACAAGGCTGCTTTGAGATAAAGAATGTTAAAACTCTGTAGAACCCACCCCCATGTCTGCTGTGTGTGTGTGTGTGTGTGTGTGTGTGCATAATGTACATATATATAATGTGACTATCATTTCTACATCCTCAAGGCTTTGTGGTCAGAGAGATTGCTCCATGACTTTTTTGTCAAATGAATGAACGTATGCCTTTATTATTCTAGCATGTCAGGAAGACAAAATGAATTCAGCATCTGATCTAGACACCATTCCATTCCTAGGATGCACTTAACTAAAAACTTAAGGGACTACAGTCTATACATAAAGGAGTAGTCTTGTAATAAATCACACATTTGCATAAGCTATGAATCACTCTGTATAATTAGAATAAATAATTTTCCTATAAATCAAGGCCCTGACAGCTGTGAAGGTCTCATGTTTATCCCTCCCAAACTACCAAATTATAGTGAGAAGATAATAAATGATCCTTCTTTAAAGGAGAAAAAGTTGAAAGAAACAATCTTGAGGGGAAAAGTCTGCTAAATCAAATGGTTTAAATGAAAGCAAAAGAAATTTAAGATGATACCCAATGACTTATTTTTTTTTTTTTTTTTTTGCTTCAGAACCATGTTCTCAGTCTTGGAAAGGCACATGGTGGAGTAGGTTTTTGTGTTGAGGATAGAATTTTCACATTAATCCTAGGTTTGTATGTCTGAATCACTTCAATTTCTGAGTAAATAGTGGCTTCCCAATGTTCTGGCTCTTTTCCTGTGTGATAACATTCTAAAAATTCCTTAAGGGTGTGGTGCTTATTAACTTCAATTCAGGATACATCCTTATGAGTTTTACTTTATAGAATTTGGATTTTCTTATCCACAGGGAGTACAGAACTGAGACTTGTAGTTTGGGCACAGAGAAATCTGAGGCCAGGGGAGCAGAGAATTGTTTTATCCAGGAAAACTTTGCATTTTATAAATGGGTAAATGAAGTTTAGGGGGTGGACTTGCACCCAAATTTGAAAGACACATATGTAAAAGTAAAACAGCACCAGGAACAGTACCAAACACCATGCTCTTTTAACTATCCCACAGTGGGCCTCCACTTCACCATTTGAGTCTAAAATGAGGTAATATGGGATATCTTGATCCTATATTAAATGCTACAGTTTCCTATTTTTTCTTTTGCTAGCCAAAGAACAAAATAACTCTTTTATCCTAATATTAATAATTTACTGATAAGATTTAATAAACCTACAAAACTTTAAGTGTCATAATCTCCACCTCCCTTTCATGAAAATGGGGGTAATAATACCTTTGTTTGAGAACTGTCATAACAGCAGTGGAAACTGCTTTGTAGACTACAAAGTAATCAGAAGGATAGAGAAGAAGAGAAAAAGGAAGAAGAATCTTTGCTTTCCTCCTTTCTCTTCACTTCTTGAAGTGTCTGAAGGAGTATTTTTTCCATAGGAATCAAGAGCTAACTGAACTCATAAGCCAAGCAATATAACAGAGAATAAAATGCATCAGATCAGAATACAACCTCATCACTTTTGTGTCCTGTCGGGTTTTGTTAGCCAGCATTAGAGAGAAAATCGATAGAGGCAGTGAGTGAGCCTCTCTCTAAAAAGGCCCTTCCATCTGGTGCAGTGCTGAAACCATCAGCCCTGTAATTAAAATGCAATTGCCATCCCCTGCCGCATCCCAGGATGGCCATTCCATCTGCATGAGATATAGGGAAGAAAGCACTATTTTTTGTACTTTCTGGCTCCATTAAGTTTATTCTCTATTAATTAATCTAACTACACCAGGGGCTCCTTCTTACTCTGCAAATCAGGGTGCCACAAACTACACACGGGATGTCTTTAATGGTATGCATTTTTAAAACTTTGTTCCCATCCCCATTACAGAAAGGCTTAATTACCTCTGACTAAATCTGTAATTAAAATATATCACCAGAGCAGATTCACCTGCATGTGAAGGTGTTGGCGTGCACACGTGTGTGACGGGCCAAGATGAATCACCCAGAGTGCAGTGTGCAGGGAAAGATATTGTGCTAGGTGGCAAGAAGATTTTTAAGAAGGACATCATGAGGGAAGTCAGAGAAAAATTTGAGAATGTACAGGCAAACTCTTGCTAAGAATTATATTAGGAAGAAACCAAAAAGATATGTCCAACAACAAATCATGACAGAAGAAATGTGTTGGATTAGAAGGGGAAAGGTAGGAGGAGACAGGGAATAGGGTTGAATTGGGAAGACAGCCAAAGGAAAAGGAAAACATACAAAGGTGAACTGAGGAGGTAGCATGAGCCACAAGAAAAGGCAAATTTAGAAACAGGAAAATGAAAAAGGGTTGAAAACCAGGATGGGCAGATCCAGAAATAAAGCTATGGGTCTCTGCTTCATATGTCTACAGTGATTTATGATGTTAAGCATGAAGGATTTAATAAATTATTTCAGCCTAGGACACTATTAGAAAAAAAAGTCAGAGAATAGAGGTCCAAAACAGGTTCTGCTCCACATAAATTGTCAGGGATAAGTCACTTCTTCTTTAAGACTATCCTTATCTGTAAAATAGACAATAATACCCATATCATGTACTGAGCCACTGTGTACAGCAACATAACTGTGAGTGCACCCTCATGTCAACTATGATATGGATATTGGCCCTTGGAGTTGTACAATGCAGGATTATTGTGAAGTCTGAATACAAACTGGGAAGAGGAAATTTCATTTTTTGCTATCTCTTTATTTGCAATAGTGCACATGAATGCAATAGATTTAATTTTTATGACATTAGTCATATATTGTTTTTTGTTCTGAGTTTCCTTATCTTCAAAATTGTTAAACTAAATGATTTCTTAAGGTTATTTTAAAATCTTATATTGAATAGTATTATGAATTATTCATTTAGTCATTCAACCAAATTCAACTAGGTTAAGACAAGTGATGAAAAGTGAAAAATAATTGATATATGCTTTTCAATATGTATGTACATAAAGACATACACATGTACACACCAATATACATATAAATAAATCAATTATACACACACATAAAGAGAGAGTATAAAGACAGAAGATCTTTTTTTCATCTTTATATATGCTCCTTTACATGCACTATGTAAAGATCTTCTAGGTAAGACATTGTGTACTTTTCAATTGTATTTTCTTAGCCCTTGATACTGAAGCAAAATAACTGAATTAAAACAATGCAAAGCATTGAGGTAATCAAAATAAACAATGGAAAAATTTAAATGACATATTTAAAATTAAGTATGGTCTTATCTTTAGAAACAATTATTCTGAAAATCTTTGAATTGCTTTAGTAGGAAATACTAGACTAGAATTCAGATATGTTGGACTGTAATCCTGGCTTTACTGACAGTCACTGAGAGTTTCTCAAGGTGTTTAATCTTGGGCCAACCAAGATGATCTCTGAGATTAAAACTCTGGGGGTTTATATTTTAGCCACTGTCAAATTCTTTCTAATAATTTCACTATGAATACATATGCTTTCTGGTGTTGGCAACATACACCTAAACCAAAGATGACCAAACTCTGACATTTCATAAATCACAATGAAAAATTGATGATTATTGCTAAACCAATAAAGTTCAGAAAACTGAAATTCACAAAAATTAAAGTGTTATTGAACTAGTTCTTTCAAACTCTTCATCATAATTTTTATTTGAACTATTACTGAGAAGCTGAACTCATTGATTTGAGTTGTCTCCATTCACTTTTACCAAATAAATTTTTCACATATATTTTCTCTTTCAAGTTCACTAAATTTCAATTCAATTTCAATTTCAATAGAGTAAATCAATTGAGGCAAAGGGTCTACACAAGAGAGGAATAGGAGATGGGACTACATAATCATAACTCTAATTCTTCCCAGTAGTGTATTGTTTTTCAAGAGTTTTAGCCCTTCCTAGTCCTAGTCTATCTATAAAATGAAAGTAATAACAATTACTCCATAGAATTATTTTAAATTTTAAGGGTATCATGCATAGAATATCTGGTACAACATCTAGAATATAGTATATGTTTAGAACTGTTATTTTCCTCTCACTATATTACACTCTGACATCCTCATATTAAAAAGTTTGTCTGGAAGAGAACATTTAATTAACCTTAAATTTCTAGTATGAATGTTAAAATAATATCTGTATCAAATGTGTTCTATCGATTTCTCGAAATAACACATCAGATTACACCCCCTTTATACACTCATCAAACTAAATGAACAGGTCCAAGCAATATTGGCCTTGTCAAACACTCAAGATACCCAATATTTAAGAAATAAATTGGTAGGAATTCATTTACTAGCCATTTCTTATAATTTTCGACTTGTAAACTTCAATACATGCCCAAACCCAATATGTTAGGCAGAAGATAGGGCACTGGGAAAGATAATAAAGGCAGAAGGAGCACAGCACCCACAGGATGCTCTGCTCCATCTAATACTCTGCTTGAAAACCAAGCACTTTTGCTATTGAAGGGATGGAGCTAGCTGACCACAAAAGAAATTCAAGACCCTAAAGGCAGTTACCGATCTTAGGC
>PVKS010037715.1:0-18440 GCA_004027875.1 Aplodontia rufa
AGTGTGCCAAAGCATGCGAGAACATGCAAGAACGTGTCACAGTGTGCAAGAACGTGCAACAGCGTGCGAGAGTGTGTCACGGCGTGCAAGAGCGTGCAAGAAAGTGAAAGAGAGCGCCAAAGCATGTGAGAACGTGCAAGAACGTGTCACAGTGTGCAATAACGTGCAAGAGTGTGGAAGTGAGTGTCACAGCGTGCAAGAGTGCAAGGGTGTGTCAGATTGTGCCAGAATGAGGAAGTGTGTCAGGGTGTACAAGAACGTGCAAGAGTGTTTCAGGGTGTTCAAGAGTGTGCAACATTGTGTCAGGTTGTGCAAGAGCATTTCAGAGTGTGTGACAGTGTGCAAGAGTGTTCAGAAGTGTGCAAGAGTAAGCAAGAGTGACTGGCAGTGTGTCAGGGTGTGAAAGGTGGTGTCAGAGTGTGTGAGTGTGCAAGAATTTGCGAGTGTGCAAGAGTGTGCAATAATGTGCAAGACTGTTGAAGACCGTGTAAGAGTGTGCAAGAGTGTGTCACAGCGTTCAAAAGCATGCAAGAGTGTGTCGGAGTGTGCGGGAACGTGGAAGACTGTGTCAAAGTGTGCAAGAACGTTCAAGAGTGTGTCAGAACGTGCAAGAGTGTGCAAGAGCGTGTCGCAGTGTGCAAGAACGTGCAACAGCGTGTGAGAGTGTGTCACGGCGTGCAAGAGCATGCAGTAGCGTGCAGAGACGTGCAAGAGTGCGTCAGAACGTGCAAAAAAGTGCAAGAACGTGCAAGAGTGTGTCACGACGTGCAAGAGTGTGCAAGAACGTGCAAAAATGTGTCACAGCATGCAATAACATGCAAGAGTGTGTCAGAGTATGCAATAACGTGCAAGATTGTGTCAGAGACTGCAAGAGTGTGCAAGAATGGTCAAGAGTATGTTCCAGCGTGCAAAATTCTGCAAGAAAATGCAAGATTGTGTCAGAGTGTGTCACAGTGTGCAAGAGCGTGCAAGAACGTGCAAGAACGTGCATGAACCTGCAAGTGTTTCAGAGAGTGCAAGAGTGTGTCAAAGCGTGCAAGAACCTGCAAGAGTGTGTCATAGCGTCCAAGAAAGTGCAAGAGCGTGCAAAGTGTGCACGAGTGTGTCAAAGCGTGCAAGAACGTGCAAGAGTGTATCAAAGCATGCAAGAACGTGCAAGAGTGTGTCGGAGCATGCAAGAACGTGCAAGAGTGTGTCACAGAGTGCAAGAGCATGCAAGTGTGTCACAGCATGCAAGAGCGTGCAACAGCATGCAACAGTGTGCGAGACTGTCACGGCGTGCAAGAGTGTGCAAGAATGTATCGGTGTGTGCAAGAACGTGCAAGATTGTGTCAGAGTGCAAGAGTGTGCAAGAACAGTCAAGAGTGTGTCGCATCGTGCAAAACTCTGCAAGAACGTGCCAGAGTGTGTCGCAGTGTGCAAGAATGTGCAACAGCGCGCAAGAGTGTGCGAGTGTGTCAAAGCGTGCAAGAACGTGCAAGAGTGTGTCAGAGCGTGCAAGAGTGTGCCAGAGTTTGAAAGTGAGTGTCACAGCGTGCAAGAATGTGCGAGGGTTTGTCAAATTGTGTGAGAATGAGGAAGTGTGTCAAGGTGTGCAAGAACGTGCAAGAGTGTTTCAGGGTGTGCAAGAGTGTGCAACAGTGTGTCAGGTTGTGCAAGAGCATTTCAGTGTGTGCGACAGTGTGCAAGAGTGTTCGAAAGTGTGCAACAGTAAGCAAGAGTGGCAGTGTGTCAGGGTGTGAAAGGTGGTGTCAGAGTGTTAGTGTGCAACAATTTGTGAGAGTGTGCAAGAGTGTGCAATAACGTGCAAGACTGTTGAAGAGTGTGTAAGAGTGTGCAAGAGTGTGTCGTGGTGTGCAAGAGTGTGTCGTGTTGTGCAAGAGCATGTCAGGGTGTGCGACAGTGTGCGAGAGTGTGCAAGAGTGCCTGACAGTGTGTCAGGGTGTGAAAGGTCGTGCAGAGTGTTGACACTGTGAAAGAATTTACGAGCAAGTGTGAGTGTATAAGAGTGTACGGCAGTGTCAAAGAGTGTGTCCAGTGAGCAAGAGTTCATCACAGTGTTCAAGAATGAAAATGGTGTGTAAGACTTGTCACAGTGTGCAAGTGTTCAAGAGTGAACACGACGGTGTCACAGCATGCAAGAGGGTGCAAAAGTGTGCGGGAGTGTGCAACAGTGTGTCAGGGTGTGCAAGAGCATCAGAATTGGAATACTGTGCAAGAGTGCGAGAGTGTGCGACATTGTGCCAGGGTGTGTAAGCGTGTACGGCAGTGTGAGTGTGCGGGAGTGTGCAAAAGTGTGCAAGAATGAGCAAGAGTGTGTGACAGAATGTCGGGGTGTGCGAGGGTGTGTCAGAGTGTTCGACAGTATGCAAGAATGTGCAAGAGTGTGCAGCATTGTGCAAGAGTGTGTCCAGTGTGCAAAAGTTCGTCAGTGTTCAAGATTGAAAATGGTGTGTAAGACTTGTCACAGTACGCTAGTGTTCAAGAGTGAGCGCGGTGGTGTTGCAGTGTGCAAGAGTGTGTCAGAGTGTTCAAGAGTGCACAACAGTGTGGAAGATTATGCAAGATTTGTGAGAGTGTGCAAGAGAGTGTCCAGTGTGCAAGAGTTCATCACAGTGTTCAAGATTGAAAATGGTGTGTAAGACTTGTCACAATGTGCTAGCGTTCAAGAGTGAGCACAATGGTGTCACTGTGTGCAAGACTGTGTAAGAGTGTTTCCAGTGTGGAAGAGTTCGTCAGTGTTCAAGATTGACTATTGGTGTGTAAGACTTGTCAGAGTGTGCTAGTGTTCAAGAGTGAGCATGACGGTGTTGCTGTGTGCAACAGTGTGCAAGAGTGTGTTGTAGTGTGTGAGTGTGCTACAGTGTGTCTCAGTGTTAGTGTGCAAGAGTGTGTAAGAGTGTGCAAGAGTGAGTCACAGGGTGCTAGTGTTCAAGAATGTGTGAGAGTGTGGTAGAGTGCTTGCCTGGCATGTGTGAGGACACAGGTTTGATCCCCTGCACCACATAGATAACAAAGTGGAAGAAAAAGACAAAGACCAGATAAAAAAATCTAAATTGACTCTTTCTATCTCTAAAAAAAGGGAAAAAAGAAAAAAAACTATGGCTGGGGGAGCAGCTCAGTGGTAGAGTGATCCTGGGTTCAATCCCTAGTACCACAAAGAAAAAAATTAAAAAGAAGAAAGATCTCTTTCCCATACCTAAACCATGTCCACCCCAAAAGACAAAAGAGCTAATACAGTATCCTTGAAGGAGAAAAATGAGTATCCAAAAAGTGAAATCTCTAAAAAGAACAGTTTTGACATCATGATTCCACATCATTACATGGATGACGTACGGAAAACAATTTGATGTGGGTTGATTGAGCAGAGGTACACAGTGCCTCACTCAAGCAGGAAGAGCCTGCGTCAGCAGCTCTGCTCAGGACCAATGGCTGAGCACACCAACAGAAATAGAACAATCACTGGTGTTGACTGCAGACCGGGCCCTACACCGGCTACTTGACCTGCACTTTATTGCTCAGTTCTCATGGCAACCATCTGAAATAGGCATTTTTATTTCCACCTTAAAGATGAGGGGACAGAAGCATGGAGAGGCTAAGTAACTTGTCAAGCTAATCACATGGAGGCTAACACATCTAGCAACGGGCAGTCAGGAGCCTGGGGCTTTGTGACTCTTCCCCTTGAACAACATTGCCTCCCTGTGTTTAGGGATGACTGACTGTTCCCTCACAGGTCTTTACAGACATTTCTTACACAGACACTCAAAGAACAATGCCATGGATAACTCATACCACACGGAAAAACACAATTATAAAAATCACAGTGGATCTCTAACCTAGAGACAGCAGAGTATTGCTGTGAAAAATAAAGTCCATAGTCAATCCTATATTAATTCACTATGTCTCAAGGTATAATTGATGGGTTTTATTTGCCAATATATCTGTGTTAGTCAGCTTTCTCAAATATGTAAAGAGAAATGTTTATTTTGGCTCATGGTTTAGAAGGTTCCAGTCTATGATTGGTCCCATCATAAGCCAAGGAGCAAAGACAAGAGACCAGGGTACAACAGTCCCCTTCAAGGGCAATGACCTAAGGACCTCCTACTAGGCCTCACCTTCTGAAGGTTCCACCACTCCCAGTAGTGCTATCCTGGGGATCAAGCCACTAACACATGGGCCTTTATTTGGGAGACATTTAAGATCCAAACTATACACTGGGGTGGTGGCACATGTCTGTAATCTCAGCTACTCAGGAAGTTGAAGAAGGAGGGCCCCAAGTTCAAGGCTAGCCTGGGCAATTTAACAAGATCCTATCTTGAAATGAAATATAAGGATTGAGGATGTAGCTCGGTGTAGAGTGCCTCCAGGTTTAATTTTTGGATAAACACACACACACACACACACACACACACACACGAGATCCAAACTACAGTAATACTCTATTCTTTTAAGTGTTACATAGCTGATATTTTTGTTTTAAACTAAAATAGAAAAGATATAGGTTTTAAAACTGTTAAAGATGACAGTGCCTAAATTTGTTTTTCTTTTTTTTAAAGAGAGACAGTGAGAAGGAAAGAGAGAGAGAGAATCAATGTTCATTTAGTTTTTCATTTGGCTTTCATTGCTCTGGCACTTCATTGTGTACGTGGTGCTGGGGTTTGAAGTCAAGTCCCTGAGCATGCAAGGCAAGTGCCGAAACTGCGGAGCCACTGCTCCAGACCCTTAAATTTGTTTTTCCACTGGGCAGTCTCAAAAACCAGAGCTGAGAATAGCTTGCTTAAATCATTTTTAGAAAAATAATTAGCCTTATAGACTTATCTAGATGAAGTTAGTTCTGGATTTTCGTTTGACAGAAGGAAGGAGGGGAGATAATCTGTTATAATCCACATCTCAAATTTCCCCTCCCTTCCTGGCTTCTTCAATAGTGAGAACTTTTCTCTTAGGCTTAAAACCTCTGAAACAGCTCCATGCTCTGTCAATTGCTCACTACTTTAAACCTCTTTCTGCAATTTTTCCCTCTCTCCTCCTTTCTGTTCAAACTGCCCATATTCCCATTCAGATCCTTCTTATGTGTCACCTCTGAAGTGGCTTTTTTCCCCAGTTCTTCCTGCTTTAGCATATTGAGCCAGAGTTTATCTTCTAAAGCACATCATTCTGTTAACATAAAACACAGATCATCTTCAAATTGTCCATTAGTTTCCTATTGCCATGCCAGAAACAAACAAGACAATACAAACCAAAATGAAAGGCAAAACACACTTGTCAGTTTGGCATTAAAGGCCCGCCCCAGTCTGTCCTGTTTACTTTTCCAGACCACATGGCTTCCCAATATCACAGCCCCCATCCCCACATCCTCTTTTGAAGCCACAGAAGACTATGTAGCATCTCCCTAAATGCCTTCCATTCTTCCTTCAGAGAATTCTCTGCTTCCAAGCACTTAGGATCTCATGTATAAGTTCCATGAAGACACAAACATTGGTGTACCAAAAGTATCCCCAACATCTAAGCATGCTATAAGCATTTGTTAGATGAATGAGTGAATGAATGATTTTCTCCCTACAAAACGGCCTTTTCTCCCATCCTTACCTGACTGTGGACTATCATTTCCTTCTGTGCATCATTTAAATCATTTCCTCTCTGCAATGCTTCCCTGATGATCCTTACAAAGTCAATCTCTTGCCTGTCTGCTCTTTCCTTGTGTGGCGGCTTCTCTGTTCCAACGTGTCCATTGGCTGCCAATGATCATAGGTCCTCTTGCCCCCAGTTCTCCTGGACAGAAAAGCCCCTGGATGGCAGAGGGTATGTTCCAAGCATGGACTATGGCACTTAGTAGGAGCTCATAAAAAATCATCATGTATCAAATTGAAGTTTATTAACAATAGCTGGGACATCCAGTGCATCCTATATACCCGAGTTTAATCTGTATGACATTTTATCTGAAGACGTTAGGTAGTAGCCAGCAATGAGCAGTGAATGCTTGACAAGACCATAGGTTTAGTCTTGAAGTTTGCTGTAAGCTACTGCCAAGGCAGATAAGCTATGGAAAACATTAGTACACAAGTGTTGAGGGTAAACAAAGACAAGAAGGGAGGGAGCATGCCTCAAGAACAAAGGATCTATGGGACATCTCTTCACAGGCCCCATAAAAGTAGAGATGAACCTAAAAGCGACTGGGGCAACACGCCAGGTGTCTCTTACTAGCTCAGAAGGGCAGTAATAGCGCAGGTGCATTGAGGTAACTTTTTACTTTTGACTGCAATTAACCCCAATGCCCACATTAACATAGGATTGACTTGTAGATGAAGCCCCCCCAAATAGGAAGGTCACCATGACAGTTCCGGAGAGGACCAACTAAGGTCAAAAACTCCACCGCTGGACTTGAAGGAGGAGTTGAACACCTGATTGGCCAAGAATGCTGAAGGAGGACCCCAATTTTCAGATCAACCATAAAACAGCAATACATTTGGAGACAGCATTGTCTCCTTTGTCTTTCTCTGCTGGGAGATGGCCCACTCTCTCTCTCTTGAGAGTGTTCTCTGCTTGAATCTTACTCTGCTTTTACTTTGCTTTCACTTATAATAAAGTTCTCCTGCATGACTTTTTGTGTCTGATTTTAAATTTTCTTTTTGTTGGAACACAAGAAGCGAGGTTTGGAGTTTTAGCTCCCTGCTTTCTTGTGGCAAAGGGAAAAATGGGGAGGATGTATATAATATATGTAATAAAATCAGGGATTAGTAAACTTTTTCTACAATGAAATTTTCTGGTCGCCATAGAAAATACATAAACAAATGGTCATGGCTGTATGCCAATAAAACTTTATTTATAAATGCAAGCAGTGAGCTGGATTTGGCTCATGGGCCATAGTTTGCAGACCTTGTGTTAAATTTTAACACTGAGGGCTGGAGCACTTACAGCATTTGCCTGACATGCATGAGGATGCGGGTCTAAACCCCAGCACCATGTACACAGCAGTGTCAGAGCAACAAAAGCCACATGAAAAACTAAATAAAATTGATTCCTTCTCCCTCCCTCCCTCCCTCTCTCTCTCTCTCTCTCTCACACCAACCCCCACTGTCCCTCTTTCTTTAAAAAAAATTCACATTGAATTAGCAAGAACAATGGCTGCTGTGTCCTTTAGCTTCTCCTTTCACTAAGGTAGACAAAAAGCTGTTTTCAATTAGGATCAGAACGCATTCGTTCCTGTACTTCAATAAAGGGTTTCTCAGTGTTCATGTCTATGTTCCAGTTGCAGGGATACAAAAATAAACATGAGAAAAGTTACTTATAAGGGTCCAGTACATAAATATTTGGCATTTTCTAGTAACATTTCCTTCCTCTCTATTTCCCAATTTATACCTTGTTGACTTTTAAACTTCATTTGATAATTTTTTGGCTTTAAAAATAGATTACTAAGGGCTGGGAGGCAGGGAGCAGGGAAGTGTTGGGGAGGGATATTGGCCAAATAATATTGTTGTTATGTGCATGTAACAACAAACCAGGTAAATATATACAAATATAATGCACCAATAAAAATGTGGAAAAATAAAAATAAAATGTCACTGGAAGAAAAAGAAATAGATTGTTTCCAGAGCAATGTGCCATTCCATATATATCATTTTCCCCTTCTACAGAATTCCTTTCTAATTGAGAGGGAAAAAAACCACATAAAATTAGAATACTGAATTAAATATTCATTATAATGTTAAATATATAACAAATGTTCATAAACTGCTAAGTGAATTTTTTCAGTATTGTAGAGAAAAAGTTTGCTTCAATTGAAAACTCTGGATCTTCTGGGTTATCCAATTCTGGTCTCGTTTATTATTTTTGAGCTATTATGCATCTCTGTAAATTTCAGGAAAGTAATAGGTATGAAAGCTCTGATATATAATGGAGATTTAATTGACTCTGTAAAAACTTGCTGCGGTTCCTACCTGTAAAACTGGACTAATCCTTTAAGCTGCTCATATCGTCAATATGTGCCAAATTTTAAATTGTTCTAGTTTTTTTTCAATATCTGTCTATAACTCTCCAAACTAACATTTCCAATTTTTCTCCTTCCTGCCTTGGCATCAACAAGAACTCAACCCCAACTGTCCAGATCCCTATTATAACAGTGGTCTTCTTCATGCTTTGAATATAACCCTTGCTGCTCTGGCCACTGAGGCTTAACTTAAAATGGACGGTTTCCCTCTCCTCCCTCTCCCAAATTAACAAGTGACTCACAATCCCCCTACAGGGAACACCTGGAATGTTGCCTTTGAATAGCATCTTTTAAAACCCTCTCTTCTTCCTGATGGGCAGAATCACAATCTCTGAGACAGAAGTCCCCTGTGCTTCTCCTTTACCAGCAAAGCAATAAAACTTGTTTTTCCTTTTTTCTCAAAACCATGTCCTCATTACTGAATTGGCATCAGGGACAAGGACTAAGCTTTCAGTAACAATCAATGACCACAAAGGGACCCAAGAACAGTCCCCTCCACCCCCTACTTCCTGCTCCAGCTTTCTTGGGCAAGCCTGCCACTCCAAGCAACCTCACTTCCATGCTAAGGATGTAAGGTGAACTTGTTGAGCATCAACTACTGGGGAGTTAGGAGATGGGTGAGTTTGCCTAGGATCAAACTAGAGGAGCTATTCCTGTAAGTAAAGGGAGGGACTGAGGGATTCCCAATAGTTGCAGAAGCCCCATTTTACTTCGGTGAACTTCCTGAACTGTACGGATTGCTCTATCTTGATCTACTTTGAGAAAAAGGAAACGAAGCTCAATAAGGTCGCAACACTTTCACCATCTGGTAAACTCCCCAGGTGTGCAAACTGAGACCCTTGATTCTACACATCTGGTTCTTTGTGGGAACATCTGGTCCCTCTTCATGGGGACATCTGTGGCACCCCTGACGTAGAAGTCATGGTTAAACAGGAGTTGGAAACGGGGGATTTTCCCCCTATCTGGTCTGTTTTAAAGGTTCCCACTGCTCGGCCATACTTTGGGGGATCATCTTTGGTTGTTGTCTCTGCTTTTTTGTGTGTGTATATTACTCCCCCTTTTAAGACATGGGCAATACTGTGTTGATCCTATAGTCTCTTGAAAAGAAAGATTTTGGCCAAATGTGTCACCTATAGGTATAAGCCTATCTTAAAAAAAAAAGAATATATTCGACTGTAACAATGTGGCTTTTAAATGGCTTTCTGAATATTGTACAATCTTCCAGTTGGAGTTGGTCTCTCAAAGGTAAAGTAAGTGAAAGAAATTCTGTATACAGGCATTTATGCAGCCGCCTTATGAGTCAGAACAGCCAAAAACTAAGTTGAGGGCATAGAACAGCACTGCCTCTGGTATACAAAAATAGGAAGACACTAGATGAAAGGATTTTAAAAAGATTTAAATCCTTTCAGCCCAGTACTGGCAGTCCCAGCATTGTTTCTCAGCCTGATCCCCATGCAGTGACAAAGCATCTCATTATGGGTCAGGGACACCAAATCTAGGGAGAGAAGTCCCAGGAAAGCTACCTGGACAATAGAGAAATGGGCAAAGAGGACCTGGCCTCTGCCCTGCTTTCCAGGCCCTTTTTGCCCATGGGAATAAAACTGGAGTTTGAGAACAGGGCTTAGTTCACCATGCTTCACTGCTTCTGTTGAGGAGTGGAATCTATGTGGGCTATAGGCTTCACTGATTTCTTTCTGGGTTCCCGTCTCACAGTTCAAAGAATGAAATCCACAAGTGGTAGCACAGGACAAAAATAAAAGGAAGAAGATTTATTTTAATGAGAGAAATTGGAACTCCCATGATGTGAGGGGGAACCTGGGAGAGGGTTTTTTCCACTTGGCTGTACTAGTCTGGGGACTCATGGCTTCTGAATAGAGGCATTGATCAGAGTCTATGCCGAACAGATGTTAAAAGTGTTGGGGCTAATGGTTGGAATGCATGTTGTATAGGTATTGGGAGGGTACCAAGGCTATTGGCTTGGCCCATGACTTTCTAATAGACCTTTTAGCCCTTGAGTGAAAATTTTTCTGTAACCTCCATTTGGGTCCACTCCCACTTGTATTTTCCCTTGGTTCTGGGACAAAGGAGTTGACTGGAATGTATAAACTCATAGGGTGGCCTTTACATTTTAAAAAATCTTTAATTGGAACCCATTACCCTGACTTCCTAAAGATTAACTATCCTATATTATTCAGGGGGTAAAGGCTGCAAGTCAAAAAGGACATGACAGTGGGGTCCAACACTGTTAGATTACAATCTGTGAATAAAATTGGTCTCTCCTTTTAAGATCTGACAGGGAGCCCTCTTTGGCTAGGGGACGTTTCTGAGTGAAGCCCTGACTGTTGCTCACAGGGCTAAAATACAAGGGCTTTCAGGAGTCCCCATATATGCAAGTGCCTATGTCTTGGCCCTGTGAATTTCTGTAGAGACATCCTTTTATATAAGTCTATGGTCAATGTGACCTTCATTGGACAGAGTCCTTTTGACATAAAAAAGTCTTCAGTGGACAAAGGGGGCAAACTGACATAAACTCCTCACTAGTTGAAAGTGCCTTTATGATATATAATGCCTAGGAAGAATAGAAATAAATGCCAACCTAGGGTTTGTTGGCAGCCTCTGCAAAGGGATCTTCAAGGAAGCCTACAGAAAAGAATGGAAAGGGCCTCCTCAAATAAAAATCAATATGCCTAGTGTGAGGAAAAGGCCCAAAAGGAAACTCTAGATACAGTCAACCATGGAAAACTCACTTAAAGTTAATGGCACTATGATAATGATAAGGGAGACAGGTCCAGCTCAACAATCAACCCCTTAAATGCAACCTGGGTGGAAACAGATTAAGACACAGATTTTTTGTGTACGCCACATTGTCTCATCCCTCTCCTCATATAAAATTTTTTGTGCAAATTAAATGTACAGATAACATTCTAACCCAAAAAGCAACAACCTCATTTGCAAGAGCCTCCCAGGAAAAATAAACCTTCTCTGATAGAGGCCTACTAAAAGTTGAGTAAGGCTGTTTGAGCAAAAGTGACCCCAAGCAGAGAAAAAATGATCAACGTTACCTTAACCAAGATTTTGTTTAAGGAGGATATAACTTACCCCAGGGAAAAAATACTTCTCTCTAGAGGCCATGCTTTCCTGGGCAATTTTTTTAAATTTTTTTAATTAGTGAATTATAGTTTTACATAATGATGGGATTAGTTGTTGCATATTCCTAAATGCACACAAATCAGCAATACAATTTGTTTAGTATCTCCCCCATTCTACACCCCTCTCCCTGCCTCCTCCCATCCCCTAATTCTTGCCTTTCTTCTGGCTCCTATATTGTTCCTAAAAAAAACCCCAAATACAGTGACATAATTGACAAATTTTTAAAACATGAATTAACTCAGCTTTGCCCATTCTCTCTCTCCCAAATTAATAAGTGACTCAATCTCCCTACAGGGAACACCTTGAATGGAGCCTTTGAATAGCATCTTTAAAAACCCTCTGTTCTCCCTAACAGGCAGAATCACAGCCTCTGGGACAGAAGTCCCCTGTGCTTCAGCGTTACTAGCAAAGCAATAAATTTTTTTTCCTTTTTTCAAAACCGTGTCCTCCTTATTGAATTGGCATTGGGGACAAGAACCAAGCTTTCAGTAACAAAGAGCCCTTGCTATTCTGCCGCTGCTACTTTTTATTCTGCTGCTGCTGCTGCTGCTGCTGATGTATCAGAGATTAAACCCAGGGGTGCTTGACCACTGAGGCACATCCCCAGCCCTTTTTATTTTTAAATATATTTTATTAAGGAGTTGAGTTGTATAATCATAAACATGTATAAAGTAACAATATGCTATGCATTTGATCCTAAACCATAGTTACCTCCACATTGCCCACACCCCAGTCTCTTGATTCTTCTATACCACATCCCTATAGAAAATACAAATCTCTCTCTCTCTCTCTCTCTCTGAGTGTGTGTGTGTGTGTGTGTGTGTGTGTAAGATTGTGAATTTTCCAGAATTAAATGAGACTCTCACTAAGTTTCTTAAGGTGTTGCTAAGTTGCTGAGACTGGCTTTGAAGTTGCAATCCTCCTGCCTCAGTTTCCCAAACTGCAGGGATTATATAAGCATTACTTTTTTTAGAGAGAGAGAGGGACACTGAGAGAGAAAGAGAATCAATTTATTTAGTTTTTCATGTGACTTTCGTTGCTCTGACACTTTGTTGTGTATGTGGTGCTGGGGTTCAAACCCATGTCCTCGCAAATGCTGTGCAAGCCACCACTCCAGCCCCGATAGGCATTACTCTTGAAATGCCTGATCGCTAGGGCCCTAAAACTCCTTACTTTTGTCACCACCTCTCAACAGATGGATCCGTTGGTTTTACAGGAACAGCTGTAGAGGAATAATAATTTTCTCTCTACCTTTTATAGTTCTTAACTGGGACTCCCTGTAACAAATGACAGAATAACAAAAGCGAAACTGAAGTTTATTAACATCTAAGACTTACTACAGAGGAGAGAAAATCCAGAGGAATGAGTAAATCTCTAGAGTGGATCTCAAAACAAGAATTTAGACTTCAGGCTTTAGTGCCATCATTTTCTGAAACAAAGAAAGAAGGGCTTGGGGAAAGGTCCTGCTAAGATGAAATAGCCAGCAAGAGGACCTGAAACAAAGGTGAGGTTTGTTGTGCAGATGTAAGCCAGGCCATCTCCTTTGTTTAGGAGTCTCTGGTGATTTAGACATCACACAGAGAAGAAAAGACCCTTATAAATGGAGATCTCCTTTATAGATGTAAATTTCTCTCACAAAAGGATCATTTTCCAGAGCTACTCCTGTGGCTGCAATTTAAATAACCAGCTCGGAAGAATTCAAAAGCCCAAGAGGCATATTTTGAGGTGGTATATTCTGGTGTCCCATAGTCATAATGGGGAGAGGTGTTCCCTGAGGTCCAACAAACAATTCCATCAAGTGCCCTGGAAAGATTATTTCTTAGATCCAGTCTCCCCGACTCCAAAGATTTATGATGACTGATTTGTGAAGCAACTCATGTTCATCTGGAACAAAAAGGGGAGATGGCTACACTGAATTTTGTCTGAGCCCCGTGCTCCAAGAAAGTAGCAGCATTGAAGCAGTTCTTCACCTATTTACGTTCCAGGAAATAGTAAATGTGAAGGACCGCTGCGATATTGGTATTGAGAGATTATACTCACCTCCACCCTTCCCCTGAGCTCCTCAAGACTCCAACAAGACTCTCTGCTCCTCTTTCCTCAGAACTTCCTTGGTTTGCTTGCCACTATAAAACCTTAGGTGTTTTCCTTTGATGAAGAATTAATAAATGAACATTCTCACTATTGCAATAGTCTGAATAAAATCGTCTCCTTGGACTGTTCAGTGCATTTTGTCTTTGCCAGTATTTTTAAAATTTCTACAATGAACATTTATTATTCTTATTGCAAAAAATAATTTAAGTAGCAAAAAAGTCCTTTTTTTTGGTGGGTTCCTTTTAGTGTTTTAGGTTTTCTTTGATCAAATGTTTTTCCAGTGGAAGAAAAGGCACAAGTTATTTTGGAGTTTTGTATCAGTTACAGCTATGGTTTGGATATGGTTTGTACCATAAAGACTCATGGTCCTCAATGTAACAGAGGTGGCAGCACCTTTAAGAGTTGGGGACTAGGGGGCTGGAGTGGTGGCTCAGCGGTTTCGGCGCTTGCAAGCGCGAGGACCCGGGTTCAAACCCCAGCACCACGTACACAACTGAGTGTTGGAGCAACTAAGGCCATGTGAAAAACTAAGTAAAGTTGTTTCTCTCTTTCTCTGTCTCTCTCACTGTCCCTCTCTCTTTAAAAAAACAAAAAAGAGGTGGAGACTAGCGGGAGGTGATTAGGTCATGGGGGTACCACACTAATATTTTTCTAGAGACTGGGTTAGTTCTCTCAGGACTGGAGCGGGCTCTCAAGACTGGCGCTGGAGCGTTGGCTCAGCAGTTACAGCACTTGCCTGGCATGTGTGAGGACCTGGGTCAAACCCCAGCACCACATCCACAACTAAGTGTCAGAGCAACAAAAACCAGATGAAAAAGTAAATAAAGTTGATTCTCTCTTTCTCTCTCCCACTCTCTCTCTCTCTCTTTTTAAAAAAAGAGAGGACATTGAGAGAGAGAGAGAGAGAGAGAGAGAACCAATTTTTACTGAGTTTTTCACATGGCTTTCGCTGCTCTGACACTTAGTTGTGTATGTGGATGCTGGGGTTCAAACCCGTGTACTCGCACATGCCGGGCAAGCACTGTAACCACCGAGCTACAGTCCAGCCCCCTTCTGTCTCTCTTTAAATGGATTAGGGTTTGGGTGAGTGAATTAGGGCTCCCTGGACAGAATAATTGCTACAAAAATGGGGTAATAAAGCATCCCTCTCTTCCAGTTATCTGGTACCCTTCTGCTTTTCCACCATGCATAGAATAGCCCTCACCAGGAGCTGACCAGTCCAGGTGCCATGCCCTTAGACTCTAACACTGTGACCCACAACAAACCTCTTTTCTTTATAAAGTACACAGCCCAAGGTATTTTATTAAAGCAATACAAAACAGATTAAGTCATTTACTTTGCATACAATTTTCTGTGACAGTTGTGGTGTGGATGTTATGGTCTCTATTTTACTGATGAGTACACAAGTTTAGGGACATAATCCCTCACTGTGCTGGACTTCCGTGCCAGCATTCTTTGTACCTCCTTCTATGCTCTCCTGCTTTTCAGAGGTTAGATGTATGGGAATGAAGTTTTCAACACTCCCTCATCAGCATAATTCTGGATTCTGGAATAATTTTGGATTCTCCAAATAGAAAGCATTTGTACGGGATTTGGAAGCTAGAGACAAGACACCAGCAGGTAGACCTGACTGCTTCCGGGCATTTTTCTGCTAATCATCCTCCCTGATGAACTGTTGTCACCTGCAATTCCTTTGGAAACAACTTATTTTTCCTGAGTCTCTCAAAGCTAGCAGCAAGTATGAGAGCTAGCCTCACAACAAATCACACGGACACCTAAAACTCCGTGTTATCACTTTGTTTTGTACTGGGACAGGAATCTAGGACTTTGCACATGCTAGGCAACCACACTGCCACTGAGCTACATTCCCAGGACTTTTTTAAAAAAATTATTTTGAGAGAAGTTCTCAGTAAATTGCTGAGGCTGGCCTGGAACATGTAATCCTCAGCCTCCTAAGTAGCTGGGATATAGGTGTGTGCTGCCATGCCCAGTTTATCATCCCTTTGGTTTTTTTTTGTTTTTTTTTTTGGTACCAGGGATTTAACCTGGGGTCTTTTTACAACTGAGCTACATCCCCAGCCCTTTTTAATTTGTATTTTTGAGATAGGGCCCCTCTAAGTTTTCCTTGAATTCATGATCCTCCTGCCTCAGCCTCCTGAGTTGCTGGACCATCATGCCCACGTGAGATACTGAGAGTGATTTGTTTTGCTATCCTAATTCTGACTGGCATAAGGTAACTGATATTACAGATCTTGTGAGCACAGAGCTAAAGTTGGTCCAATTCTGTTTGAGTCCATAGCCCAAGTTCTTTGTCTATGAAGGGTACCAGAATATGCCACCCCAAAATATGCCTCTTTGGCATACGGATTATTTTGAGCTAAAGGATATTGAGAATCAGCATATATGCAGGAATAGCTGTCTACCTCCTCTTAACTACCTAAAAATAGGGTGCAGATTTCCCATTTATAAAGGAATTTTACATTTTATAGAAAATTTCTATTAAAAAAGTACCTCACAACAGGAAAAGAACCCCTCAAGGAAGCAGTATATCGGCAGACCTTCATCTGCATAACAAAGAACCCTATTTATCATGCATTTCTTCCTCTCTCCTTTCCATAACTTGCTTCCCCTCTCCTCCTCCAGAAGCCCCAAACCCTTTTCCTTTGTTTAGTCTAAAATGGTATATAAGCCTCAATCAACCAGCTGCCTCTTTAGATCTCATTTCTTTGTGGACTCTCATATGTATGTAATTAAATTTGGTTTTTCCCTCTGGTTAATCTGACTTTTACCAGTTGTATTTACAGGCCTCAGCCCATTAAACCTAGAGGGATAGAGAGAAAAAGCTATTTCTCCCCCTTCATCGACTACCTCCCTGGTTCACTTTCATTAACCTGCATTGTAGATTTTCTTTCCTGGAGTGACTTCAGGAGGGCTCCTCAGTTCCAAAGGTCAACTCAGCAAAGTGTTGAGAGCAGGAAGGGAGATAAGAGGAGGCAGGAGGAGAAAGGGTGGAAAACCCATTCTGTAGCTGTTGAACACTGGAGAGAAATGACCGAAGAACAGAACTGGGAAACAGTTACTCTGTATGTTGTAAACCCAACAAGAAGGTGTTATCAAAGATACAGCAGAAGCAGTATCTAGTTTATGGAACCTGAATCTTACCCAAACCCTCTATCACATAGGGCCTGCTGTGTCTGCAGGGAAGAGAGGGCTGCAGGCCAATTTGGAAGTGGTCAGAGTCGGCCCCAAATTTGGCACCAGTCCACCAGTTCTGACATCAGCCCCCTTCTTCCCTCCCTAGTTCCCACCCCACCCATTCTAGGTGTCAGTCTCATTAATCCCTGTTAACTGATCAGTATTTAAATTGTGACAGGCTCCCAGGATATTTGAATTTCAATACCCAAGCAAAGCCTTCTCCAGCTCCCTCCCCTACCCACTCTTCCATTTTATATATATCTCAAAGCCCTGATTTAGCCCACACTCACAAAACATAACACAGACTCCATTCCTGCTAAGATAGGAGCCTACTCTTTCCTTGGAAATTTTCAGAGACAGGCCCTCTGCTACTGGATTTTAGTTTGAAACAATTAAGACATAAAACATGGGGGTTGCTAGTAAGCTCTTATCACACCAAGGTAGAAGAGGATTTCCTAAATACAAAGCTATAAGGTTGTAGGTCTCTGTCTCAGGAAATGCATGAGGACTGGTGTTAACCAATGTAAGAAAACAGGAGTAATTTAAATTCCCACCCCCATTTGCAACTTCTCCAAGATCAAGTAGGTTTCAGATTGGCATGAGATTGGAAAAAGGAATATTCTGCATACATGTGAACATACACACACACACACCCCTTTTTTCCACTTTCAGTCTTTCTCAATTGTTTTATCTAAAATTAGATAAATATTGACCCTTCCCACACACATATTACTACATTCAAATCCATTTAGGTTAAATTTCTAGCTTTTATCAGCATTAGGGGTAGAGTTAAAAATGGCCCCTTAGGTGAACCTCACCAAACCCTCTCTCTCCCCTGATGGATGAAATCTTTGGTAAGTTCAAATGATTTCCACTTCAAAAGGGGTTTAAGAGATGCTTGCTGCTCTCCTCTGACAAAAGCCTTTTGAGCCTTTAACAGAGTGTTTTATTTCTTCAAAGATCAAAGTCACACAACCCCATGAATAAGTGAATTCAAGATTAAGGCATTCAAGTTCCCTCTAAAAATCTAACCTCTGGCCCAAATTGGACTCTCAATTTAACAATTTTTTTAACTTAAACTAATTAAAAAAAACATGCCTGCCTGCAACTCTTCCTGCCTCCTCCTTCTCTTTTGTTTGTATCTTTTACCACATCCCACAACTACATTTATGATTTCCTTTGCACCCCAGAAACGTAATCTTTAACTATCATAAGACTTTAAATTCTTCCTGCTCTGGGCCATATGTGAGATCATTTAACACTCTGTGAAGTTTTTACTTATGATGTTTAATATTCAAGTAGGAAATTGAAGTTCACTGACATCAATGGTTTCATTCAAGAAGTAGGAAAATAACCAGGTGTGGTGCTGCACGCCTGTAATCTCAGCTATTCTGGAGGCTGAGGGAGGAGGATCGAAAGTTTAAGGCCAGCCTCAGCAATTGAGCGAGACCCTGTCTCAAAATGAAAGATTAAAAAAAGAGCCTAGGGATGGAGTTCAATGTTTGAGTGCACAAGAAAAAGAGTTGCAAAGGAAGATAAGAACTCGTTCATCTCATTCCAAGATCAACACTTATTCAAGGATTTGTTTCAACTAATATTAATAAATGACTGTATGTCAGGTATTGTGCTAGACACTGGAAATACTATAGGGAGATGGGTAGTTAGCTTATACCCCACTGCCTGTGTTTACTCTAGTTGTCCCCCAGTCACTTCATATTTCCTTTATTTTAGGGCAAAGTAAATATTCAATACATACTTGTTGAATTGAATTAAAAATGCACTATTATACACACCAAAGATGGTTCAGATGGCAAGTGGCCAGATTCGTGACTGAATAAGTATGGATATTTGTAGGGTACATCTATTGAGGAATGGGTTTCTAGCATAGGTTTTATTTATCAATAGAGAGTAACAGTCTCTCCTTGACCAAACTTTAGTCAGGCTCCTCTGAATCTTCTTTTGAACTAGGCCTCGATCTTTTTATTTTCAATTTATTATTTTATTCAGAAATTTATTTGTT
>PVKS010037716.1:0-18440 GCA_004027875.1 Aplodontia rufa
TAATGTGGGCACTCAATGCTATGAATTTTCCCCTTAGGAAAGCTTTCATGCTTTCCCAGAGGTTTCGATATGTTGTGTCTTCATTTTCGTTCTCTTCCAAGAATTTGTGGATTACTTCTTTCATGTCTTCTTTGATCCATTCTTCATTTAATAGGGTATTATTCAATCTCCAAGAATATGTGTGCTTTCTGTTATGATTATTGCTGTTGATTGCTAGGGTCATAGTGTTGTGGTCTGAAAGGACACATGGGATAATGTCTACTTTCTTATATTTGCTGAGATTATCTTAATGAACCAGAATATGATCTATTTTGGAAAAGGATCCATGTGCTGCAGAGAAGAAGGTGTATTTTGCTAACTTAGGATGGAAAATTCTATATATGTCTGTGAAGTCCATTTGGTTTATGTAGTTATTCAGGCTGGCGATTTCTTTATTGATTTTTTGTTTTGATGATCTGTCTAATGGCGACAGCGGAGTACTGAAGTCTCCCAGTATTATTGTGTTATGATCCATGAGAGGTTTGATGTCGTGAAGTAATTTATTCATGTAATTGGGTGCCTTATTTATTATTATTACATTTACCTTTATTGTCTATATTGTGTTTGAACCTTTTCTTTCCTATTGCTATTTGTAGTGTAGACACTGGTTTTCAGGCATTTTTACTGTATTTCTAGATCTGGTTTGTCTTTGTGTTATAATTACTGTGGTTTGTTTTCTTCTCTCTCAGTGGTCCTGAGGATTGAAAAGAAGACAATGCACTAAGAAGAACCTCACATAAAAGAGTAAGAGCTACCCATTCCAACAGATGCCCAAATCTCAAGACAGAAACAGAAGAAATATGAAAAAAGGCAACATGTCTCCTTCAAAAGTAAATATATAGAAAATTACTTCAAAGATACTGAAGCAGTTGCAAATCTAAAGATTCAAAAGATTGTTAAAATATCAATGAGTTTAAAGAAGATACAATTAAACAGTTGAATGAATTAAGGAAGACAATGTAAGCTGTGAATGAGCAATTCAATAAAGAAATCAAGATCCTAAAAGAGTACCAAATAAAAATCTTATAAATGAAAATTTCAATAAGTCAAATTTAAAAACTTACTTGAAAGCTTCACTAACAGACCAGATCAAGTGGAAGAAAGAATCTAAGGGTTTGAAGACAAAATAGATAAACTAGAAAATTCAGAAAGCAATAAGGAAAAAAAAAAAAAGAAACCATGAACAGGGCAATGAGAAAAGAACAAACTCATGACTTATAGATTGAGAAAAGGTAATAAAGCTACAGGAAAATAGTACAGAAAACCTAATTAGTGAAATTACAGAAGAAAATTTCCCAAATCATGGGAAACATGGTCATCAAGGAAATTGAAGCATTTAGAACCTCAAATAGACATGACCTGAAAAGAACCATAGCACATCATATTAAACTGTAAAAGGTACAAAATAAACAAATATTGAAAACTGAAAGAGAAAGAAGCACTGAGTCATTTATGAAGGCAAACTCATCAAAATAATACCAGATTTCTCAGGAGAAATCCTAAAGGCCAAGAGGCCTGGAATGAAGTATTTCAAGCCCTGAAAGAAAATAACTCCAACTTAGATTACTATATCTAGGAAAGTAATCCTTCAGAATCAAAGATGAAATAAAGATCTTCCAAGATAAATACAAACTAAAGAAATTCTTGACCACTAAACCAATGTAATAGAAGATCCTTAAAGAATCCTATACATAAGAAGAGGAAGCAAGACAAACACAATCATGAGAACACAAGAAATAATAGATATTACTAGAAGAGTAGATAAGAAAATGAGAATTAGTAAAGAATCAAACATGATTAATTCAGTGAACCATCAAAACTTTATGATGAATGAGAAAGAAATGAACATAGATCATTCAAAACAACCAGCATAAAAACAATAAAATGACAGGAACTAGCACATTTCTTTCAAAAATCCTGAATGCAAATCGTCTGAATTCTACAATTAAAAACACAAACTAGCTGAAAGGATTAAAAAGCTTGCACTAACCGTTTGTTACTAACAAATCACCTCACTAGCAAAGATACACACAGACTGAAAGTGAAAGGATGGAAAATTATATTCTAACAAATTGGAATCCAAAAGCAATCAGGAATACCTATATTTACATCCAATAAAATAGGCTTCAATCTAAAATTGGTCAAAAGAGACAAAGAAGGTCACTACATATTGATAAAAGGAATAATCCTTCAAGAAGATAAAATGATTATATATAGATATATATATCAGATAACACATACTACAGGACAAAAAGGGCCCCAATCCGATAATATTGGGTGACTTCAATACCATACTCCACCAATAGACAGACCTTCCAGACAAAAAGAAAATCAATAAAGAAACATCAGAACTAAATTACACTATAGATCAAATGAACTTAACAGCTGCAAAATATACATTGTTTCCTCAGCACATGGAATTTTCTCCCAAATACATCACATTGGAGGCTATAAAGCAAATCTTAAAAGAATGAAAAATTGAAATAGTTTCTTAAAAACACAAAGAAATTAGAAGTCAACAGTAAGAAAAACTGCAGAACACATACACAGAAACTAAACAATATACCCATGATTGAGCAGCATAAATCAAGGAAAACTATTAATTACTAGCATCTAGTGAAAATTTAAAAACCTACCAGAACCTACAGGACACAGAAGAAAATAGTTATAAGAAAGAATTTTATAGCTTTAAGTGCCTACATTAGAAATAGAGACCTTAAGTAGATAACAAAATGATGCATCTCAAGGCCTTAGAGAAACAAGAACAAAACAAGCCCAAAATCATTAAAAGAAATAATAAAGAGCAGAGGAGAACAAATAGACACTGAAAGAACAATACAAAGGATCAATAAAAGAAAGAGTTGGTTTTTTAAAAGATATAGGAGTGTAATACAAGGAGTGTAAACCCTTAGCCAAACTAACCAAAAGAAAGAGAAGATTCCCCCAAAATAAAATTAGATATGAAAAAGGGATTATTACTTTAGACATCATTGATAGAGGATCATTAAGAAATATTTTTAAAATGATATGCCCATAAATTTGGAAATCTAGAAGAAATGGATGAATTTCTAGACATATATGACTTATCAAAATTGAACCAAGAGGATGTAAAAACCTAAATAGAGCAATAACAAGCAATGTGACTGTCACAGTAATAAAGTCTCCCAACAAAGAAAAGGCCAAGGCCAGATTCACTGCAGAATTTTTCGTGTGCTTTTTTTAAAAGAGCATTATCATTATACATTATATATACGTCAAACTATACATTATAGTAGCTGGGCTCATTTTGAAAAAATCATATATGCATGGAATCTGATTTTGATCCTCCTTCTCCCACTTCCCTCTGTTCTAACCTCCCTCTATTCTCCTTCCTCTACTCTCCTAATCTTCCTTTCATGCATTTATTTATTTTTGATTGAAACTTTCTACATACACATAAAGGTGAAAATCTCTGTGGTATATTTTTAAATCTATATAACATGATTTTGTTAAATTCATTCCATATTTCCTTCCCTTTTCCATCCCTCCTCCCTCCCTCTCAATATCCTTGTACTTTAATAATCTTCCCTATATCTTGATGATATCTTAACCCCCACATACCTCCTCCTCTCTCTTATTTTGCTATGCTTCCATAAGAGAGAAAAACATTCAAACCCTATTTTATGACCCTGGCCTATCTCAAGTCATTCATTTACCAGCAAATGCCATAATTTCATTCTTCCTTATGGCTGAGAAAACTCTATTTTGTATACACACCACAGTGCCCTGATCCATTCATCTATTGATAGGCATAGAGGTAGATTCCATAATTTGACCATTATGAATTGTGCAGCTATAAATACTGAAGTGGCTGTATCACTACAGCATACTGATTTTAATTTTTTTTATTAAATATCAAGGAGTGGAATAGCTGGGTTACATATGGCTCCATTACTGGTTTTTGAGGGCTCTCTATAATGCTTTCTAGAATGGTGATATTAATTTACAGTCCCAACATATGAGAGTTCCCTTTTCCCTGCATCTTGATCAGTATTTATTATTTGCATTTGTGGTAACTGCCATTCTGACTGGAATGAGATGAAATCTTAGGGGAGTTTTGATTTGCATTTCCTTGATTGCTAGAGATGTTGGCCAGTTTTTCATATGTTTGTTGATTGATTTGTGTCTTTTCTTGTGAGAAACGTCTGTTTTAGTTCTTTTGTCGATTTATTGATTGGGTAATTTGGGGTTTTGGTGTATTTTGGGTTATTTCTATATTCTGAATATTAATTCCCTGTCAGGAGCAGCTGGCAGAGCAGCTCCCATTGTGTAGGCTCCCTCTTCATGCTCTTATTTCCTTTGTGGCACAGAAGCATTTACTTTTTTTTTTTTAAGAGAGAGAGGAACAGTGACAGAGAGAAAGAATCCATTTTATTAAGTTTTTCATGTGGCCTTCGTTGCTTGGACACTTTGTTGTGTACATGGTGCTGGGGTTCAAACCTACATCCTCACACAAGCGAGACAAGTGCTGTAACCACTGAGCTGCTGCTCCAGCCCCACGTTTTTGTTGTTTTTTTTTATTAAGGAGTTGAGCTGCTTTACAAACATAAATGGTAAAAAGATGGTATAACATAACAATATGATATGCATTTGATCCTAAATCATAGTTTTCCCCACATCACCCACACCCCAGTTTCTTGATTTTTCTGTATTACACTCCTATACCAGATATGAGTGTGTGTGAGCGTGAATATTCCAGACTTAAATGATTGCATAAGTATTATTTGACTTCTTGGGGTGGGTAAGGAGTATGGTATATTGTTGATTGTCTCCCTAGATCTCTCCTTTATCTTCCCTCCCTCTCCCATCCACCCACCTCTCCTCTCTCTCCCCATCCTCTGCTACATGTCTATGGTTCCCCTAGATTATGTGTTCCTATGCCTTTGGTGGGTATAATACATGAGTTTGACAATCTTTCACCCAAGCCTGGGTTTTGCACTAGCCTCCAAAAATGAGGGAAAACATTGGACCCTTGAGTCCCTGGGTTTGGCTAACTTCACTCATGATTTCATCCACTGCCATCCATTTATCATCAAAGACCAGAATTATCATTGTCTATAATAGCTAAGTAGAATTCCATAGTATATATGTATATGTAATATGCATATATGTATATATCCATATATATACCATAGGTTTTAGATCCATTGAGGGGCATCTGGGTTGACTCCATAATTTAGACATTATAAACTGAGCTGCTATAAATATAGATTTTGGTCTGTTGCTGTAATGTGCTGATTCTAACTCCTCTGCGAAAATGCCCAGAAGAGGGATAGCAGGGTCATATGGTGGTATAACCCACACAGCTTTCCAAAGTGGCTATACCAATCTGCAGTTCCACCAACACTGTGCTAGTGTTCCTATCTCCCCGCAACCCCTCCCACATCTGTTATTGTTTATATTTTTCATCTTTGCCACTCTGACTGGAGTAAGGTGAAATCTTAATGTAGTTTTGATTTGCATTTCTCTGATTACTAATGATTTCAAACACTTTCTCACATGCTCATTGGCTTGCTCGATTTCCTCAGGAAGTTTCTGTTTAACTCCCTGGCCCATTTATTGATTGAATTGTGTTTTTGTTATAAAGTTTTTTTAGTTCTTTGTAAATTTTCCATATTAGTTCCCTGTGAATCACAGGCCATGATTATCTCCCATGCTATAAGTTCTCTCTTGACAGTTTTGACCAATTCCTTGACTGAACAAAAACTTTTTAATTTAATGGCATCCCACTCATTAATTCTTGGATGTAATTCTTTTGCTTTGGGAGTCTTCTTGAGGAAGTCGTTGCCAACTCCCAAATGCTGGAGTGCTGTGTGGTAGCTAGTTCAATTCCTAGTTCCTTGATCCATTTTAATTTGATTTTTGTGCAAGGTAAGAGATAAGAATTTAATTTCGCATTCCTGCACATGGCTGTCCAGTTTGTCCAGCACCATTTGTTGAATAGGCTGTCTCTCCTCTGTTATCTTTTGACCCACTTTATCAAAGATCAGATGTTTAAAGATTTGTGGGTTTGTCTCAGACTCTTCTATTCTATTCCATTGGTCTTCCTTCCTATTTTGATACCAGTACCATGATGTTTTTAATACTATAGCTCTATAATATAATTTCAGATCTGGTGTTGTGAAACCACCTGTTTAATTTTTCTCATTTAGTAATGTTTTGGCTATTCTGGGTTTCTTATTCTCAAATGAATTTGAGAATTGATTTTTCTATATATGTAAAAAAATGATACTGGTATCTTGATGGGGATTGTATTGAATCTGTATGCCACTTTTTGTAGAATGGCCATTTTAATTAATTCTGCCTAACCAAGAACATGGAAAGTCTTTCCATGTGGTCTTTTTCAATTTCTGTCTTCAATTTTCTATAATTTTCATTGTAGAGGTTTTTTTCTTCCATTGTTAGACTAATTCCCAAGTATTTTATTCCTCTTGAGGATATTGTGAATGGGAATAATTTCCTGATTTCCTCTAATGTCCATCTATTGTTAGGAAAGCTATTGATTTACGGGTGTTGATCTTGTAGCCTGCCACTTTGGTAACTCTGTTTATAAGTTCAAGCAATTTTCTGGTGGAGTTTATTGGATCTTCCATATATTAGGATCATGTCAACAGCAAAAGGGGATTGTTTGACTTTCTTTCTTCCTATTCTTATCCCTTTGATTTCATTCTCTTGCCTGATTGCTCCAGCTATAGTATTGAGGACTATATTGAATAAAAATGGTGAGAGCAGGCAGCCTTATCTTGTTCCCAAGTTTAGTGGAAATGCTTTCATCTTTTCTCCCTTTAGTATCATACTTGCTGAAGGTTTGACATATATATTAACATAAGTTCCTTTGATCCCTATCTTCTCCAGAGTTTGAGGATAAATGTGTGCTGGATTTTATCCAAGGCCTTTCTACATTAATTGAGGTGATCATATGGTTTTTGTCTTTATTCCTCTTTAAGTGATGAATCATGTTTATTGATTTGTGTGTGTTGAACCAGCCTTGCATACCTGGAGTGAAGCCCACTTGATCATGATGAATTATCTTCTTGATGTGTTTTTGAATGCAGTTTGCTAGAACTTCATTAAAGATTTTTTTTTCAGGGCTGAGGACTGAGCTCAGGGCCTTGTGCATGCTAGGCAAGCGTTCTGCCACTGAGCTAAATCCCCAACCCCAATTAAGGATTTTTGAGTGGACATTCATCAGGGATATTGGCCTATAATTTTCTTTCTTTCTTTTTTTTTTTTTGATGCATCTTTTTCGGGTTTGGGTAGAAGAGTTATGGTTGCCTCATAAAAAATGTTTGGGAGAGTTCCCTCCTTTTCAAATTCTTGGAATGGCTTAATAAGGAGAGGTGTTTTCTCCTCCACATAGGTGTGGTAAAACTCAGCAGGGAATCCATCAGATCCTAGGCTTTTCTTCTTTGGAAGGCTTTTAATTGCTATATGGATTTCAATATTGTCCTGCATCAATTTGTGGATGTTGTATGTGCCTAGAAATTTCTTTGTCTTCCAGATTATCCAATTTAGAATAAGTATAGTTTTTCAAAATACATTCTGATAATCCATTTGATTTCCATGGTGTCAGTGGTGATCACTCCTCTTCTGTTGGTGATTTTGTTGATTTACTTCAATTCTTTCCTTTTTTTAGTGAGACTAGATAGGGGTCTGTCAACTTTTTCAAAGAACCAGCTCTTCTGTTTTGTTGATTCTTTTTTGTTGTTGCTGTTGTTCTCAATTTCATTGATTTAAGCTCTGTTCTTGATTATATATCCTGTTATTTTCTGGCTTTGGGATTAGATTGTTTCTTTTGTGGGGATTTGAGGTGGAGAATAAACTTATTTATTCAAGATCTCTCCTGGTTTTTAATGTATGCATTCAGTGCTATAAATTTTCCCCTTAAGAATGCTTTCAATGTGTCCCACAGGCTTCAATATTTTGCATCTTAATTCTCATATGCTTCAACGAATGTTTGATTTCTGCTCTCATGTCTTCTTGGATCCATTCTTCATTTAATAGGGTAGTATTCAGTATCCATGTATATATGTGTTTTGGTATTTTTGCTATTAATTGCTTGGGTCATGGAGTCATAATCTGATAGGTTACATGGAATAATATCTTCTTTTTTATATTTGCTGAGATTTATTTATTATTATTTATTGGAGAAGGATCCATGCACTGCTGAGAAGAAGGTATAATTGGCCAATTTGGGTTGGAATATTCTACAGATGTTTGTTAAGTCTTTTTGACTTATGGAATTATTTTGCCTGGTGATCTCTTGATTTTTTTTTTTTTTTGCATTGATGTTCTGTCTACTGGTGATAGAGAAGTATTAAAGTCTCCAGTATTTTTGTGTTGAGGTCCACAAGTGCTTCTATGTCATGGAATAATTTTTACACATAGTTGGGATCCTTGGTGTTTGTTGAGTATATATTTACTGAGGTTATATCTTCCTGTTGTACTGCTCCCTTTACTAGGATGTAGTGGCCTTCTTTATCTTTTCTGATTATTTTATGTTTGAAATCTACTTTGTCTGATATAAGTATTGTAACTCCAGCTTGCTCTCTTGGGCCATGTGCCTGGCAAATTATTTCCATTATGCCCTCAATTTGTGGATTTCATTGACTGCAAAGTGGATCTTTTGTAAGCAGCATTTTGTTTTTTGATCCAATCTGCTAATCTGTGTCTTTTGGTTGGTGCATTGAGACCATTCACATTCAGTGTTAGGATATGTGGTTGTGGTTGATTGTCATTATAATTTATTAGTGAATTCTGTGCTTTCTTGGTTGTCTTTTGATACCATGTACTTTAATTGAATTTTCTCCATTTGTGGGTTTTCAGAAGTGTTTGCTTGTTCTTCTCTCTGGAGTTTATATTTGAGGAGTTTTTGTAATGCTGGTTTTCTGTTCATAAATGCTGCAAGTTTGATCTTATTGTGAAATGCTCTTATTTTCCCATTTAATTTGAAGCTGTGTTTTGTTGATGACAGTATTCTTGGCTGTAGGTGGTGGTCATTCAGACATTGAAAGATCTCCTTCCAGGATCTTCTTTCTTCTATAGTCTGAGCTGAAAAGTCAGAGGTGATCCTTAATGGTTTGCCTCTGAATGTGATTTGGCATTTTCTCTTGGAGCTTTTAATATTTTTTCCTTGATTTCCCTGTTATATATTTTGAATATGATGTATCTCCATGAATTTCTCATTTGATTAGGCCTATTGGGAAATTTTTTCTCTATTTAGTTGAGAATGTTCTTTATACCATTTATTTGTGTTTTAATTTCTTCCTGAATCCCAATTACTCTTGTATTGTTTTTTCTGATTTCATTGTAGACATTTGAAAAAATTCTGTTGTGCTCTGTGAGGTTTTTTTTCTTTTTTGACATCTGTGCACTCAAGCATACTCAGGCTATCTTCATTGTTAGAAGTTGTTTTTTTCAAGAGCTGAGTTTGTGTTTTCTATAGAGGTTAGCCTACTATTAAATTCTTCCATTGTTCTTCTCATGTGATTGAACATTTTTGCTCCATTACAGATGCATTTACCTCGATAGCATTACCATTTGTTGATTCTTAGTTTCATTCTTGAGCTTTAGAGGTCTTAGGAAAGTCAGTGCATGCACCTATATAATGGAGTCTTGTTCCGATGTTTTCTTCTAGCATTTGCCAAATTTCTGTCTGATTCTTAAGTTTTAGATCCATTTTGATTTGACTTTCATGCAGGGTGAGAAATAGGGATCTATTTTCATTCTTCTACATATAGATACCCTGTTTGCCAGACATTTAAAGAATAATAATGCTCCTCAAACTATTCCATGGAATAGAAAGGGAAGAACCTCTTCCAAATTCATTATATGTTATTCTACTATCAAAACCTGATATGGAGGGGCTGGAGCGGTGGCTTGGTGGTTACAGTGCTTCCTGGCATGTGCGAGTACACAATTTCAAACCCTAGCACCACATACACAATGAAGTCTTGGAGCAATGGAAGCTGCATGAAAAACTAAATAAAAATTTGTTTCTCTCTTTTTCTCTCAATCTCTCACTGTCCCTCTCTCTTAAAAAAAAACTGATATGGAAAAAACAAAATGAAAACTATATACCAATATCCTTGACAAACATATATGCAAAAATTCTCAATAAAATCCTTGCTAATTGAATTCAACATCATGTTAAAAAGATCACACACTATGATTGACCTGATGTCATTAGAGAATTTACCATACACATATAATTAAGGCTAAAGATCACATGATCTTATCAATAAATGGAGAAAAAGCATTCAATATATTTCAACATACTTCCATTATTTAAAAAACCTGAATAAATATGTATACAAAGATCATACTCCAACACAAGAAAGCCTACATTCATATATATGACAAACCCACAGCCAACATCATTTGAGGGAGGAAAATGTGAAAGCATGCACTCTAAAATTTGGACTGAAACAAGGGGTTCCACTCTCATTATTCTTCTTCAATATAACTGGAAACTTTAGACAGAGCACTCAGGCAAGAGAAAGAAATGAAAGGATAATGTGAAATTATCCCTGTTTGAAGATATGATTCTATATCTAGAAAATCCTAGAGAGTTCTCCAAAAGTCTCTTAGAACTTATAAACAAATTCAGCAAAGTAGCAGAACACAAACATCAATATACAACAGGCTTCCTATAAACAAAAATTTACTGAGACTGAAATCAGGAAAATGATGCCATTTACAATAGCCTAAAATACCCTAGAAATCAACCTAACTAGAGTTGGAAGCTCTGTAAAGTGAAAATTATAGAATAAAAAAGAAATTAAAGACAAGCATGGAAAGACATCCTATGTTCATGGAGTAGGAAAATGCAAATTGTTAAAATGGCTATGCTATTGAAAGTGATCTACAGATTCAATGCAATTCCTATAGAAATACCAATGACATTCTTCAAAGAACTAGAAGAAAGCAATCTTGAGCAAAAAGAACAATGCAAGAGGCACCACAATTCCCAAATTGAAAGTATTCTGTTTTAGCTTTTTTATTGCTGCAACTAAAAGATCCAACAAGAACAATTTTAGGAGGAAAAGTTTACTTGGGGGCTCACAGTTTCAGAGGTTTTAGTCCATAGAAGGCCAGTTCCATTCCTTGTGGCACAGGTGAGGCAGAACATCATAGTGGAAGGCATGGCTCCAGGGAGCAGAACAAAACTCCAAGCCAGATACAACAGATATACTTCAAAGGCACACTCCCAATGACCCATCTCCTCCAGCCACACCCTCCCACCATAGTTACTTTGTTAATCCCTATCAAGGGATCAACTCACTGATTGAGTTAAGGCTCTTATAACCCAATCATTTCACCTCAGCCTTCCTGGATTGTCTCACACAAGCTTTTGGTGGACACCTTTCATCCAAATCATAGCATACACTATAGAGCACTGCAGCAGAAACCACATGATATTGGCATACACATAGGCATGTAGACAAATGGAATAGAACAGAAGGCCCAGGAATAAACCCTACACATCTAGTAATTTGGTTCTTGACTAAGAAGCCAAAAAATACATGGAATAAAATACAGCCTCTTTAAAATTGGACTTAATACCTGTAAAAGATTTAAACTGAATGCCTATCTCTCACAATATGAAAATAAACTCAAAATGGATCAAAGACTTTAATTTAGAGCTATTACTTTGAAGTTAATAGGGGAAAATGCTTCAAGATATCAATATAGGCAATGATATCCTAAACAGGGCTCAAATAGCTCAGGAGATAAAAACAAGAATTGACAAATCAGATTACATCAAATGAAAAGACATCTACACATCAAAGGAAACAAAGTGAAGAGACAGCCTACAGAACTGAAGAAAATCTACCAGCTATTCATCTGACAAAGAATTAAAATCTAGAATCCATAAATAACTCAAAAAATTCAATACCTAAAGAACAAATAATCTAAATAAGTGGTAAATTGAGCTGAACAGACATTTCTCAAAAGAAGTAGCACATATGGCTAACAGTCATATAAAAAATGCTTAACATCTTTAACCATTAGGAAAATGCAAATCAAAACTACATTGAGATTCTACCCCAATAAGAATGACTATTATTAAGAAAAAGAAAAAATAACAAATACTGGTGAGGATGTGAGGGGAAAGGAACTTTATACACTGTTGTGGGAAGGTAAATTAGTATAGCCACTATAGAAATGAGTATGGAGTTTTCTCAAAAAAAAAAAAAACTAAAAATAGAGCTACCATATTATGTAGCATATCACTCCTAGGTATATACCTGAAGAAATCAAAGTCACCCTACTATAGTGATAGTTGTATATCCATGTTTATTATACCACTATTCACAATTTCCATGTTTTAGAATCAGCCTAGATGCTCATAAACAGATGAATGGATAAAGAAATTGTGGTATATATAAATAATGGAGTATTATTCAGCCACAAAAAATGAAACATGTCATTTGCAAGAAAATTGATGGAACTGGAGACAATTATGTTAAATTAAATAAACCAGATTCAGAAAGACAAATGCAACTTTTTTTCATATGCTGGGAGGGAGGTAGAGATGACAGGAGAAGGTGTGTATTAGGGAAAGGGAAGACGACCAGGGGGAGGGTAGGTATATGGATAAGAGAGGGTCATGGGGATAGTAGATATAATCAAAGGACATTATATGTGTATATGAAAATATCACACCAACACCCATTATTTTGTACAATTAACATGTGCAAATAATTAAGTTTTTTAAAACCAAGTATCATAGAATAAAAGCTGGTTAAAAAGAAATGAATAAAGAAGAAAGAATGGAAGAAAGTAAAGGTTCAATAGTAAAAACTAATACCGTACATAGATCTACTGAACCAGTTTCAGAAATGAATTGAAAATGATTGAGTTACCAGATATAAGCTGGGAAATTTAAGAAAATCCTTCTCTAAACAAGATAAGAAACAACAGATAAATGATTTCTGGCTTATAGAACATTCAAGTGGAATATCTAGGTAACTACTGGATAGAGATGAAGTGAGAGCACTGTATTAAATATGCAGGTTCATCAAAATATAAGTGATATTTGAAACCAACAGTGCAGATGATATAATAAAAGACACCAGGCAAGGAAGGATGGTAACATGGATCCTGGCTAACAGTTTGGTTGATATGCTGATCTCTTCCTAATTCAGCAAGTACTACCATCATATGAGAACACAGGACTATCAAAAATGTCCTCAGCATTAGATACATTCTTTTCAAATCAGTTTCCAGACTGAAGAAAACTGGTATACCTTGTGTAATACTCATTACTGTCAAAAATAAAGGTGGGGGCCAGTGAGGGCAGTACAACCTGAAGTTAACTGGGTACTTACTACATACAACCAAGATGAGCTCTAGTCTGTAGTACACACTGGTAGAGAAGAATGACATTTTACTTTACCACTGTATTAGTTTTCTGTGGCTGCTATAACAAATTACTATATACCTGTTGCCTTAAAACAATTGAAATTTATTTTCTCACAGTTTTCTTGAGACCAGAAATCCAAAATCAGTTTCACTGCGTTGAAATCAAGGTGTCAGCAGAGCCATGGAAGCTCCCTCTGGAAGCTCTAGAGGGAAATCTGCTTGGTCTTCCAGATTCTGGTGTATACCAGAATCCCTTAGGTATAATGTCATCAAATATCACTGCTTCCTCTTCACATTACCTTCTCTGGGTGTCAAATCGCCCTCTGTCTCTCATTCAAGGATGGTGTCCACCTGGACAACCCACTATGATCTTCCATCTCAACATCCATCACTCACTCACTTTTGTAGTCTTCATCACATAAGGTTAGATTTATAGGATCCAGAGATTAGGATTGATGTCTTTGGAGACTATTACCCATCCTACTATAGAATAAACCCAAATAGTTGTCCCTTGGTAGCCATGGGGGAGTGATCCCAGGACCCCGATGGTATTAGAACTCTGAAATGCTTGAGAACTTTTTACAAAATGGTGTAGTATTTGTATACAACCTACATATATCCTCACGTTATAATTTAAATCATAGATTTAAATTAAATCATATAATTTAAATCTAGATTACATAGAATACTCAATACTACACAAATGCTATGAAAATAGTTGCTATACTGCATTGCTTAGGGGAAGTTGTCAAGAAAAAAATCCATACGTGTTCTGTGCCAATGTATTTTCTTTTAGAATATTTTCAATCTGCAATTGGTTGAATCTGTGGATGCAGAACCTGCAGATATTATAGAGGTTTGGCTGTGTGTGTGTGTGTGTGTGTGTATGTATTTATTTATTTAAATTGTAAATATAAATATGCTCCTGACTAGAATTTTAAACTACCATATAATAAGTCTGGCTACCATACTGTAAATAAACATGTGGAGAGGCTACTGGAGCAGGAAAGACCATGAAACTACATGGACTTCAAGGCTCAGCCATCCCAGGGTACTAATTGAAATCAGCTTTCCAGCCATTTCCGGTAAGGTACCACATATATGGGTGAGACATCTTGGAGATGATTCATCCCAGCAGAGCCCCAGCAGACTGTGGGCAAAGCCAAACTTCCCAGATAAGTATAGTCCACACACCAAAGGTGTGGTGGTATAAATGGTTTCAGACACTAAGTTTTGGGATAGTTTGGCATGCACATATATTAAAATAGGTACCTAGAGATGGAAAGCTGCCATAACAAGACCCTAAACATATGCAATTTGTTTTGGGGCTGCATGTTAGGCAAAAGCCAAGGAAGCCTCAATAAAATTATTAGATAATGCTGGAAGGACTGGTTTTTACCGGAGACTGTACAAAAGGCAACAGACCTTTTCTAGTGGTGGAAAGCAGAGCAACACTGCTTCCCTGTGTCAACATGGGAAATAGAAAGCACTGAGTATTTGGCTAAAGAGATTTCTAGGGAGCATGCTGAAAGTGTCAAATAGATTCTTTCAGCTGTTTATTACAAAATACAAATAAAGAAAAGTAAACCAACAAAGGAACAATTCCATTTTTAAGAAACATCCAAGGGAAATATGAGCCAGAATTTTTTCTGGAAAATAAAACTGTTTCGCATGCATACCTCTCCTAGTCAATGCCCTCAAAGTAAGAAATGACCTCAGTGTGAAGATGAAATACAGGGCATGGCCACTAATATGTGGTTTCAAAGCCAAGATCACAGTGGTATAGATGTAAAATTTGTTGCTAAAACCTCAAAGAGATTTAAGGTTGTGTCTCATAGACCCACAGAGCTAGACAAAACTTACTCTAGGAATCTTAGGTGGCATCTCAATTCCTCTCTGCTAGACAGGAGCACCTCTAAAAGTATTTAAAGACATTGTGCCACAGTACCTTAATTCTCAACCCAAGGGAATAGAGGACTTTCTTGAAGATATTAAGATTGTAAAAGATCACAAAATATTCAAGAGAATCATAATAATCATAGTATTTTTTGTACCAGGAATTTAAACCAGAGGTGTTAAACCACTGAGTCACATCCCCAGAACTTCTTATATTTTATTTTGAGACAGGGTCTTGTTAAGTTACTAAGGGTCTCTCTAAGTTGCTGAGACTGGCTTTGAATTCGAAATCCTTGTATCTCTGCCTCCCAAGTTGCTGGGATTACAGGGTGTGCCACTGCTGAATCATAGTACCTTGAACTGAAAAGAATAGGGACAGTTTAAAGTAAAAAGAGGCACTTAAACCTCCAGCTTCCTACAGACAGGACACTGACTGAAGTTATTCAACTACAAACTGAAGCTCTTCCTCATAGAAAAACAGTTACTGTGAAGTCAAAGTCAAGAACTTCAGAATTAGTATGGTCTACTGACAACTGCTTGTTTCATGTTTTTCCTCCTCCATCTTTGGAATCCAAGTGTCTATCCCAGTTTTTCTGTTCTAGACTCGCTGTTGTATGTAGGGGACAGACAACTGATCTATTCAATTCACAGATTCTAAAACGGAGTGGAGCCACACTCAAAGAGCTTCTCCCACCTGACTTCGTCTAGATGTTGAAATTCTGTATTTCAAGACTGAGTCTGATGCAGAAATAGCATGGAGACTGAGGATCTGGGAAGGGAAGTAAATCTATTTTGCATGCTGGAGGAAAATGATTTGCTCGGTAATTAAACTGTAGTAGTTAATATCCAAGTATGGTCCCCAGTGGACACAAGATTTCTACACTTCTATAATGTCCTCCCATATTGAATCAGGACTAAGCCTGGGACTTCCTGAAATTAGCAGATGCAGAGAAGATGAACCTGTACTCTAGTACCAAGCCAAAGTCTTAAGAGGCCCTGAAGCTTCTATTTTTGTATTTTGGAAGGCCAAAGCTGCCACATAAGTTTAGCTCCCTTTTTAAAAGACCGCATAGAGAGACCACATGAAGACATCACATGGAGAGGGAGAGGGATAATTCCAAGGGTGGAGGAGTGATATCAAACTAGATGTCTACACAGCCCAGCTCAGCCCAGCCTTACAGCTGTTTCCATCAAAGTGTCAATCACGTACGTGAACCAGCATAAGTGTTTCAGCCCAATCAAGCTCATACATAACTGCAGTTCCAACAAATACCCAACATTATGTGAAGCAAAGGTGTCCAGCTAACCACAGTCAGTCTCATGAAATCTTGAGAGAAAATAAAATGGTTGTTCTAAGCCACTAAGTTTTAGAGAGGTTTATAATCCAAGAACAAATTACCCATCAATGAAAACTGAACATTTTGGAAATCAGACTGAATATAATAAATAAATTAAAAGGCAAAATATAAACTATGGAAAACTATTTGCCTCAACAAGTTGCTACTATCCTTAAAAAGAAATCATTTTTAAAAAACTTAAACAAGATCCATAAGTCTTCAAAAGAGAAAAAAATAGAGAAAGGACATGACTAATTAGCATGAAAAGGTTTTAATCACTAAAAACTGTTAATATTCAAATACTGTTGGTGAAAATGTGAAGTGGTATAATCTCTCTGGACAGTAATTTGCCAATATGCCATTTCCATAGTATTAGATAAACACATATCCAAATAAATAAATTATAAGAATGCTAATTTCAAATTTAATGTCCAATAATATGGAAACTGTTTAAAGATCACAGAATATCCATACCTGATCTTTTGCATCTGGCAAATTTTTGAGAAAATTCAGGTATGCTTATAAGGTTAACTCAAAAATAATAATATAAATTATATGTATAGCTTTAGCCAAGTTGTAAAAATAAATATAGCATATATGCACAATGAAGATAAATATAACTATATAAATATATGTAATAAAATATAAAATTTCTAAATTTTATGTGACCATGCATTACTTTCTCATTTAGTAAAAATAATAACTCATTAGCTACAGATACTAAATAAAATTGTATCTTTTGAAATCTGGAAGGGAATTTAGAAATGATCTGGTCTGATATATCAAAGAATGAGAAAATAGGTCTATAGAATTAAGTGATCAAGCTAGCTGAAGGATTTAGAGGACGAATCTTACTTAGAACCCTTTGACCCATACGCCCTTTTATGCTCTTTTTTTACAAGTGCACACTTGTAATCCCAGTTTTTTGGAAGTCAATGTAAAAGGATTACAAGTTAAAGGCCAACCTGGGAAACCCAGCAAGATCCTGTCTTAAAAAACAAAGGTGAGGTAGCACTGGAACTGGGGGTGTAGCTCAGTGGTAGAACTTGCTTGGTTTGATCCCCAGTACCAAAATAAAAAGAGCTACCTGTAATGGTGATTCAAAATGGGATGCAAAGATCTAAGCAAAATGCCATCATTGTGAGAAAGGCTTTACTCTGGCATGCCTTTAAATTTACACCCAGAGCATTCTTATTTTAAACTACAAAATTATCATAACAAAGACAACATATGCTATTTCCTGTAACATAACTGTTGTGTTAAATTATTATACTCAAACTCATACTCATACTCATAACTTCCTGGGATTTTAAATTTCCTTTGAGTTTATGTTTTATTATTGATGTTACACAATCAGCAGAATTTTACATGAGCCTAGGAGATTAGTTTGTATTATTTGTATTTCAGATCTCTTTGCTTTTCTTCAAAGGTTTTCCTCACTGATCAGTATAAATAGGGTGGGAATATTTAATACACATAGACACATTTCTACTTGGAGACATTTGAATACATTTTCAATTTATTTGTATTTAATTTTTTTAAAATAAATTATCTTCCCCCCGGCTGTGTACTTCAAACATGAGGATAGGATAACTCAAGATCTTCTAGATCTTGGCTTTGAAAGCTACCTTTCCATTTCAAATCTGGGGAAACTAAGCATGTACTCCTCCTTTCAGCTAAGGTTAGATGGTTGCTTTGCCACCTAGTTCCTGTTGAAGATGAAGCTAAATTCCTCCTCCTTATTTTGTCTGGATCTATATA
>PVKS010037717.1:0-18439 GCA_004027875.1 Aplodontia rufa
CACCCGTCCACGCCCCTCCTTTCTGGGTTGGCACCTGTTCATCCTTTACCCCCTTGGGCACCTAGTGTCCGTCTCCTGCCTGAGCCATGCCCCACGGCACGGCCTGGTGCACAAAGGTGCCCAACGTGTCTGAAACCACCCAGGGGACAAGTCCTGTTGTCACTGAGGTAAGGACCCTCCCAGCTGCCCGGCCTCTCCAGACGGAGGTGGAATTTGAATCTTCACTGTCACGTGCCAGAGCCCGCAACCCCCTGCCAAACTCGCTTCCCCAGATCAGATGCTCACGGTACCTGGGACCTCCTGGGCAGGTGCCACCACCACAGCCCCACCTTCCGCTCCTGTCCTTGTCCCTCCCCAGCTCCACCCGAGAGCAGGATGGGGCAGCTTCAGACCCCATAGTCCCGCAAGGAACCCTTTCCTCAGCTCACACCTTGGGTTCCTGGGCTTCTCGCCACCCTGCTCCCTGTGGTGGCCTAGGCTCAGCTTCGGGAGTCCCCAGCCACCTTGGGAAAGCACACCAGCATCACCTGGCAGCAGCCTGGGGCGGAGCCAGCCTTGATCTGGGGACACCGGCTGCCCTTCCTAGCCCATGCACACAACGTGGAGGCGGGGCCAGCTCTGGGCTGGGGCAGCCCTGCTGGGTGGTCCCAGGACAACACACCCCCTAGGGCACCCGGCCAGGCCAGCTCTGTCCCCACCACTTACTCAGCAGAAACCAGCCCAGGTCCAGGTGGTCACCCAGGCTCCCCACCGTGCATCCCCTGCTTCCCAGTCACCAGGACTGGCGGCTCCAGCGAGGGCCACCACCCACACGTCTGTGGTTCCTGCCAGGATGAGGCCCCTCCTGTATCAGCCATCGTGTGCCCCACTCACTCTTCACAGCCTGTGTCTGCCGTGCGTGCCCCTCCAGGGTTTCAGGTACGATTTGCTTTACCTGCTGGAGGGCGAGGCTCTGGAGGGCAGGGGCGTGGTCCTCTTTGCTGCTGAGGTCACTGTAACGTGGCATCCAACAAGGCTCATGCCCCAGTAGCCAACTTAGTGCACCTGCTGGTCCTCAAAGGCAGAGCCCCTACCTGGCAGGGCAGGAGCGGTGGGCTGGGTGGAGGACAGGTGTGAAGGAGGACTGCCGCCCTGCTGGCCCTGGGGCGCAGGAGGTCATGAGCCCAGCGCCCAGCCCAGGGTCCTTTCTAGAAGCTGGGAGCCGCCCTGGCTGACAGCCAGCAGGGCGATGGGGACTCCATCCCGCAACCTCGAGGACCTGGGTTCCACCAACCCCCACTGTGGGGCCGCCCCGTCGCACCTGGATTTTAGCAGGTGAGACCTGCAGGCCTCCCACCTGCGGGGCGTTAGCGTGCTGAGAGCCCAGCGCTGCGGGCGAGCTCACGAAGTAGCACAGGACAAAGTCCTGGCTGGGTGACCCTCCCTAGCCGGCTGGCTGCTAAGAGCAGAGGGGGTGTGCAGGCCCCCAGTGGTGAGTGGCAGAGGTGGGGAGGTGGCTTCTCCCGAGGCAGGAGCCCAGGAGCCAGTGGTGTCTCACGTAGGCTATCACCCACCAAAGCCTGCAGCCCCGCCCTGCACTGCCCTGGTCACCGCCACCAGCAGGCCGCAGAAACAGCGCCGGCGCTGGACGTCCCTGGGGTTGGCGCCTGCCTGTGCGGGAGGACCGGTGGATTTGGCTGCTTTGAACAGGAACCTTCTAGTTGTCAGGGACAACCTCCACAGGAAGAGCCTGCCTGGGTGGGTGCTGCCCCAACTGTGCAGGCGTGTGACGATGACGGGTGTCCCCCTGAGATGCCCTTGGGGTGCTCCAGGGGGAGGGCAGGTGGGCAAGGGCCAGGCCAGGGTCAGAGCTGCCCACAGGCATTCCTCGACTCTGCTGCTTCCTCTCGCCTGACCTTGAGTGGCAATGACTGGTGACTTGTCTCTGTGGCCGCCATGGCTCCTGGAGCCCCTATCTCCCCTGCCCTGTTCTTCCTGTTGCTGATGTTCACTGAGCACTACCATGAGCCTGGACCTGGGGCGGCAGAGGTGGGAGACTCGGGGGCCACTTGTGGGGAGCTCATGGCCCCAAAAAGCCCAAGTGAGGGGCCCAAGGGAGCCGCCTGGTGGGACAGAGTGTGGAGGGCTGGATCCCTCTAGGACAGGGGCTGCAGAGGTGAGCAGGAGGCGGCTGGGGTGGAGGAGCAGCTCAGACAGGCCCTTAAAGGAGTCTGAGTTCTATCACGTGGCTAACGGGGAGCCAAGGGGACTTTCAGCAAGGAGGGTGGCTGGGGCAAGTGTGCATTTTGGGAAGTTCCATCGGGTGGGCACCTGAGCTGGTCCCCGCGTCCAGCAGCCCAGAAGGAGGAGAAAGAGGACAGGAAGGATCAGAGTGGCTGGGGAGTCCAGCAGCCTCCCCACTCTCTCTGCCACCTCGTGGAGAGGGAGACAGCCCTGCCCGGAGGCTGCTCTTCCCAAGTCATTTGAAACTGTTCTGGATTGAAAACTGAACATTACAATGAGGAATTAAGCAGTCAATCCCTCCTCCTGCGGGATTAGCTGCCAGGAGCGTAATGATTTCCGTTAATGCCCACAGCGTCCCTCACACTTGATTGTGAGCCCCTCCAGCCTGCGGCCCCTTCTGAGCAGCGAGGCTGAGTGACAGGAACATTAATCAAATCAGCTGATGGCCTGACCTCAGAGCCCTCGGCCAATGCGGAGGGCAGAGGGGGTGGCTGGGTGCCCTCTCTCCCCAGGGCAGGACATCCATATGGATGGAGCAACGTATGAATGCTAACTAAAGCAGCCTGCCAAGCTGGCTCCCTGCAGCTGCCTCCCATTCACAGAGTCGGTTCTCATTTGTCACCTCCTGGGCCCGCAACACAGCTCCTGGTGCAGGAATATTATTTACATTTTCAGATGAGTAGGAGCTGTGGCTCAGAGAGGTCATGTAGCTTCCTGAAGGTCACACAGCACATTGGGAATCTGTTGTAAGGGGAGCAGGATAGGTCAGAGTAGGTGCTGGAAGGAAGAAAAGGCCAGAGAAAAGAGAGGGGCAGGAGGAAGCACAGGCATCTCCCTGGGACACCCCAGCCCCCAGTGGGGGATTTTTAGTCACTGGGTGTGACAATGCTGAAGTCTGGGATGCTGGTAGTCACTGTCCCTTGTGTGCACAATGCCAATGACTTCCTGGAGCTCTCCTCTGTGTGCTCCAGGTGGCTTTTAAAATGCAAATGTAGTGTGCCACCTCAGCCTGTTAGGACCAAATCCTGGCACTCTGGCCCGCTGCCCCACCTTCCACCCTGGTCTCGGCCTTACTGCCACACTCCACCACTGCAGCCTGCCCACAGCCTGCCAGGCCCCTGGGAGCCCTCTGGTGGCTCATCAGTCCCTCCTGCCCTCCTGTGGCCTCAGCACAGGGACCCCACGCCAGGTACTTTTCCCACTGATGAATGCTGGCTGACAGCTGAGGCCAGGCAGCTCTGCTGCTCACCTGCGGCTCGGCATGGCCTTCACCTGGCTGGGTCTGTTTCGGCAAGAGGTTCGTAGGCACACGCCCCATGCGACGCAAATGGACGCACCCAGCGGGTCTCGCCACTCTGCGTACTTGCGCCAGGAGACCAGATCTGTTTCCTGTTCCCGTAAGGCATTTTCTGAGCCCCAGACACTCAGAGGGAGGAGCACACACAAGGCTTTGGTTGAGGCCCAGGCCTCTGTGGGTCCCTCTACTGCTGTAGGGTACGAAGGAGCCCACCCAGGGCTGGGTGCCCAGCCGGGCCTTGGAGTGTGTACTGGGTGCATCGCATGCCCACTGCCCTGGGAGGCTGCCCAGCCACTTCCCGGGAGCTCGGAGGGCAGAGCACCAACAGGGCCAGAGCAGACAGCGACTGGCGCCCAGGCCACGCTCTGTGGGGCTGAGAACTGGGCACTGACGCAGTTGACAGACAACACCGGCAGAGAAGGAAGGAAGTGGAAAGCCACCGTGCTCCCCAGTCCCTGAAGGAGTTCTGAGTCTCACGGCCCTGACAGGCGACTGGGCCCCGCCACCCATGAGAAAAGGTGCATATCCACTTAGGGGAGGCGGGGCGCGCTGTGAATCCATTTGCCAGGAAAAGTAGTCCCACTGCCCTGCTGGGGTGGGCTTCCTGCCCAAGACAGCACCCTGGGCTTCTGGGACGTTGGAAAGATCAAGGGTGTGGACAGAGGACGAAAGGGCTGTGCTGGCATCGCTACAGGCATGACGGCTTTGTGCTGGGAGGAGAAACTTTGGGCAGGGCACAGCAACTTTGGCCAGGGGTGGGAGGAAACACAGTTCTCCCTCTCAGGGCCTGGAAGAGCTAAGTTGGACGTGACAAGCTGAAGGACAGAGTTGCTTCTGGGCAGGGTCACTTGGGATGAGGTGGTCACTTGGTCCCCACTCCTGTTAACCGGAGTTGGTGATGGTGACCTTTGGCTTCTTGGATCCAGGGGCATGACATCTAGGCGGGTCCTGCGGGGGCAGGTGACACGGAAGAGCAAAGGAGCCAGAGAGAGCAGCTGGGATGTTAAGACTCCAGAAGCCGCCAGAATCCACAAAGCGGTCTGAGAATGGTTCGAGTGATCGTAGAGGCCCACCAGGCTGGTGCTCTGCAAGACAAGGGGGCCCAGGGTGCAGCACAGAGCGACCCATGGGATGAAGAGCCAGGACAGGGGATGCCAAGCTCCCCAGCCGTTTGTGAGCTGCTGGTGGGAGGGAGCGAGGGGCCGTGGAGAAGAGAAGTCGTAGTTTAGGAAGCAACAACGGAAGCAGCTTTTCTCCCAGGCTGCAGGAGGAGGCACGTTTCCAGGTCGGGTGTGCCCATAAGCGCCGGAGCTGGCGCAGGAACACGCCCACGCCCACGCTTCAGCGCAACAGCGAGGAGAAAGCCCTGAGCGCTCACAGGGTAGAAGAGCAGGCGGGCACGAGGGAATGAGATCTGATGTGAGTCCCAGGTCCCCAGACAGCCAGGGAAGCCGCAAGGCGAGGGGGCCGCGGTGCCAAGTCCAGGAGGAAGAAGGTTCCAATGGAGTTCTGCACCGAGCCGGACGGTCCACAGGATGAAGGCAAAATGGGACTGCCCATGCCCCACTGCACACACACCTGAGCCAGGCTACCTGCCTACCCGAGCCCAGGTGCCTGCACACCTGAGCCCAGGCCATGGGCACACCTGAGCCCAGGTGCATGCACACAGAGGTCCTTGTGATTAGGGGCCAAGGAGAAGATGTGAATCTAAGGAAAAGGGCTGCAGGGGACATTTTCAAGAATGGGGTCACCTGCTCCCCCCCACTGCAGTTCCTATCACTCTTCAGTTCCTCGGGAAATGACATTTACATGATGCTAACATGAGCCCTATTGGTTAACTCCTGATGGATAGGATGAGTCCCCTTCCCTCTCCCCAAATCTCAGCCAGTCGATGCTGGCTGCTACACCTGGAACCAGACGTGCTGCCACGTGCTCCCCTGTGCGAGGGAACAAACCAAGCCAGCACCCTGCAGTGGAGGGCTGGCTGCAGATGACAGTCAGGAACCAAGTCTGGCACCTCTGCTCATCTTGCCAGCTGCCTTCTTTTGCCCAGTGCCCACTGAGGGCCAGGCCCTGCCCTAAGCACTGTGGTCAGAGCTGCAGGCAAGATGGAAGGAGAGAAAGCAAGACCGTATCTAGGAGGTGCAGTGAGAAGCATGGACGGTGACTTGAAGCCTCAAGGTGAATGGCAGAAGGGGCTGACCATCCTGCCCAGGTAGAACCTGCAGGGTGGGGTGGGCAGCTGCTGGCTTGAGGGATGGAGAGGCCTGAGAGGCCAGGCTGGACACAGAGGGCATGGAGGGCCCGGGGGAGAGGAGGCGAGTGTGTGGCTGCCCAGGTGCCTGAGTTCCCTTGGGCTGTTGTCCTGGAGGCGGAGGGACAGACAAGCGGGCAAAGGCAGGAGGGGATGGCTGGGACCAGGCCATGGCCTAAGTTTTAGTCGCGGAGTTGCGGTTGGTTGCAGCCAGTAGGTGGGGTGGGGGGGGGGAGGAGCAGGAGCTGAAAGAGCTGGAGGAGCGTGGGCCAGAGGAACCTCAGCACAGGAGCCCCAGAGTTTGTGCAGAGCTGATAAGACAGAGGTGGAAGTGCATTATTTAAGTCATAAAAGGGACCCACGAAGTGAAAAGCAGAGGCTGAGAGCCGCCCCTCGCTAGAAGGGAGATCTTGCTCCTCATCCCATGCTTTCCTGTCCAATTTGCATATGGGTGACACATGCCAGGTGCACGTGACTTTTTTTAACTAGAAAGGGGGTGGGGCCAGGAGAAGCTGGGGCGGTGGCTGGGCCATTGCCTCCCAGAGACAAAGGGATCAGGAGGTGGAGCCTGGGAGGGTGCAAAGGTGTCAGCTGACGCAAGTGGGGAAGGGAACAGAGGCAAGGGCAGGAGGAAAGCAGAGGCAGAAGGGGACAGGGCCACAAGAAGTCCAAGAGGAAATGGGAACCGGAGTCCCAGGGCACAGGAGCACAGCCTGCTCAGGACTGGGGTAGGACCTGTCCCCCAATCGTGGTGTTCGATGGCGCTAAGCCTGCGTCCTGTGTGTCACTCAGGACTCATGTCTCAACATGGCTATGGTAATGGGGCCTTCGCTCTGTGCCACACTCAACGTGACGCATTGCCTGAGGATTCTCGTCCCCTCCCAACCAGCTTGCACCGTTCACAGACACAAATCGGGGCTCAGGCTCGCCTGGAGTCGGCGGGTGGTGAACAGCAGAGCTGGGGTTCGAAGCCAGAGGTCCAGTTGCTGGCAGTCTATCAGCACCCTCGGCTGCCTCCCGCAGAGGACAGGCCGTCCCCTGCATTTGCCCGCCCTGCAGGTGGCACCAGCAGAAGGGCAGGTGGAGATGTTTGCCCAGTTCCTGCCAGGGGGTCCAGGAGCTCCCTGGAGTCCCAAGTTCAAGTTAATTATAGATACATGAAAATATCGTTGGAGACTTCCGATGGTGGGAAGGTGTGATGGGGAGGGGACAGCTGTCACTCTGTGCCAGGGGCTGTTGTGGATCCTCCCAGCCACAAAGTGAGAAAATAAACAAAATGCAAAACACTGGTGTCCCAGGACGGTGCACAGGTCCCCTGCTCGGTGGCCCTGCACTTTCACCTCCTCCGAGGGACCCTCCACCTGAGAGCCAGGGGTGCTTCCTGAAGATGCCACGGAACCCACATGTTGGCAGGTCCTTGTGAGCTGTGTCACCTCACCTGGGGGCCTTCCAGGACTCACTTGGTTTCTGGCCACCCCCCCCCCCCGTTGTCCCCAGGCCTAGGTCTTTGCATTGCTGCCCCTCTCCCTGGAGTGCGGTCCCCAGCCTCCCAGTTTCAGCAGGCCTTAGCTCAAGTGTCCCTCCCTGAGCCAGGGCATTCCTTGCCTCCAATCTATACTATGAGATTGTTCCCTCTTGTGGTACTCCCAGGACTGCCACCTCCTCTGGCTGGGCCCTGAGCTGGCTGCAGCGACCCAGGGAGGCCCAAGCCCTGGAGGAGCAGCGGCATTAACCTAGAAGTTCAGCAAGGCGCTGGGGTCGCACAGGTCCCTCCTGCTCTTCCTCTTGGGGGGAGTCCAATTTCACCAGGAAGACACCTGGAGAGGTATTGTGGGTGGAGATAGCCACCCAGGCGGAAGCAGAGGGGCCCAAGTGCACAGGGGACCTGGGAGCCAGGACGCAGTCTCCCGTGGGCAGCGCAGGGCCGCTGTGAATGCCAGGAAAAGGAGTCTGGATCTAATCTGTGGGTGAGGGGCTGAGGGGGCCAGCTTCTCAAGAACCCAGAAGGGAATAAGCGTAGCTCAGAGGGAGATGGAGCGCAGCTGTCAGGCCTGTCCCTGAGGCTCCAGTTCCTGCTGGGGCTCAGAGCTGCACCATATCACATGGTGTCAGATACCCCAGAGATTGTCAGCCTGGTGTCTGCACCTGCTGGGCATCTGTGCTGGCATGGGTCCAGGCTGGCTAGCCTCCCAGCACCCCACCTCTGGCACCCATGGGCGCAGTGCCTTGAGCAAGCCCCTTCCCCACTCAGCTCCAGTCTCCAGAGCACAGAGGGGTGGGTCTCATCACATCCCCAGCTGTAGCTGAGGGTGTGGTGGAGGACTGGGTGATACATTTGCCTTGCTGGATCCCAGAGCGGGGCTCAGACGGGGGGGCTGCGGAGACAGGGGAGGGCTAGCATATGGGTTGGGGCTTTGTGAGGGGAAGGGAAACTGATTAGCTGGAGAGGGACCACGAGGTGCCTCCACGTGAGGGATGCCCTGGAGGAGCCACGAGTCTCGAACATAGCAAGAGATACAGGCTACAGAGAGCACACTCGCTGGGCACTCGTGAAGGGGAAGGAGACCCTCTGTCCAGCTGTCAGCTCAAGCGCAGTTGCTTCACTCTGTTGCAGATGTGCCACTCCCAGGGCACAGGGAAGTGAAGCAACTCAACACGGTCACACGGCCCAGGCTGGGCACGTTCACAGTTCACCTCCTAACCACTGGGTCACATCTCCTGGGAGAGCCTCAGAGCTACTGGAACCAACACAGTCTGTCTTAGCCCCAGTGCCAAGTTGGCCGCACATTCATAATCATGGCTTCCAGCAACTGCCTGACACATGCACTGAACTTCAGTTTGCAAAGCATCTCGGCATCTAATACGACCCGTAAAGCAGCCCTGAACACAACTATTAGTCCCGTCTTCCAGATGAGGTGAGCAGGGCCAGCAGTCTCTGGGACAGCTGGCCAGGTTGGCCGACTCCCCCACTGGCTAGCCTGCTCCTGGCCCTTCTCCTGCCTTCCCCTCTCACCCTGCTCCCCATCTCCGTTTACAGACAAGTTCACTGAAAGCCCAGGGAGCCCAGTCACTTGCTCAAGGTCACATGGTCACCCAGTGCCAGAACTGGAGATAAGGTCCCTTCCAGCAGACTCCAAAGCCCCCACCTGCCCCCTGCCTCCTGCAGAACAGGCCCCTGATTAACTGGTGACTCCTTGGCCAGCCCTTTTGCCCCCTCTGCTCAGCCTGCCTGCCCCCCAATCCTTGCTTCTGGGTGGCAGCCCCGCAACACCAAGTCTTGCAAGTGCGGAGAGTTCCCTCTGAAGTGGTTAGGTGACACGGTGCTCCTCGGGAGCACAACAGCTGAGACAAGGCACAAGGGCCCTAATTGCCTTCCTGTCTTTGTCCATGGCGACTCATCCTCCTCCAAGGACCAGGGAAGCTAATTGGCAGGTGGCATGGAGTTGGAAGGAGCTGCTGGGCCTGAGGCGACTGATGTTGGAGAGATCAGAAGGTCGGGAGTCGCATGGAGGAGTTCAGAGCTGGGCTGGGGTGGGAGCCTCAGGATGCTCAGGGGTGCTCACTGCAGGGCGAGGGCAGGTGCTCTGTGCTCCTCACGGGGAAGTGACTGAGCTGCGCTCTGGTCAGTTGGCCTGGACCTGGAGGCTATGACTGTCAACCCCAAGGGTGGCACTGAATGCAAGGGATCACCCGGATTTACAATATTATGTAACCCAGAAGAGTCTCAGGCCCCACGGGGCCGGTTCCCATAAGAGTCTCATCCCAGGAAGTACCCCAACCGATTCTGCCCTCTGGCTGATTTTACCTCCTTCCCCAAGGCCTCTCCTGCCCTGCCCACCCCCTCCCCTGCCCCCTGTTCCCCGCACCCCTCCTCACCCCATCCGATGGCTGGCGACCAATAATTTGCCTCCAGCCGGCTCGCTCTTTCCCCTCTCTCTGCTTCTGCCCCCATGGTCGCCACTTATTCCCTTAATTCTGCGCCCCAGGGATCCAGGAATTAGTGGGTCCCTGAGGATTGTCCTTAGGAATTGGAGCAGCGGAGCAGGTGAGTGCCAGAGTCAGCTGGGGCACAGCTGGAGGGTCGACCATACCCCATGCTTCTGAGATGGCATTGCCCTGTCAGGAGAACAACGGCGGAGAATTCAGGCCTCCCCTCACCAGGTCCATCCTGACGCTCCATCAGGAGTCCTGCCGTGTGCTGGACAAAGGTGTACTGCCCAGGATACCACCAGGATTCATTCCTGGAAGCCTGTGCAGGTCAGGGGAAGAGGGAGGGAGGTCAGGGCATCTGCCTGGGGGGGTCGAAGTTCTCATGGGGAGCAGAGAACCACGAGGACAGGTGCCCTCGGAACAAGGGAGCAGGGCCAAGGCTGGTGCGGGCAAAGGGAGGGAGGAAGGATGGGCGCTGAAGTGATGTTAGGAGGCAGGCAAGGTCGCGGAGGGAAGGGTGCTTCTGGTTCAAGGGACAGCGTGTGCAAAGGCCTGGGGTGAACCCTACATGGCCTGGCCACCGCAGCTGGGGCCATGACGGGGCCCATGCCTGGGTCTGCCTGGGCCCAAGGCCTGCAGGGCTAACTCCCTAGGATGCTAGCCATGCAGACTCACCCAGCTCGGGTCACACAGGGACTCAGTGCCCGCACATAGGTGGCTCCTCGTGTGCACCCCAGGGCTGCAGAGCACACGCGGGGACCATTCAGGTGCCAGCTGAGCAGCTGGCGAGGCCCGTCCTCCCTCAGGGCCTCATCTGTGTCCAAATGTGAAGGTCCCGTCAATCACTGCCTTAACGCCCAGCTCGCCACAGGACACAGAGCTTCGTTAATTAGACCCCTGCTGGTTCTGCAGGGAAAAGGCAGAGGCCTGGTGCTTCTAGGGTGGGCAGGGGTGGCAACCGGGCACCTGAGGGTCAATGAGAGCCAGCCACCAACAGTCACAGCCAGGGAGTCAGGCCTGTGACTCCCGCCTGTGTGCTCTGGACATGGTCTGGCGGGCAGCCAGGCCAGCAGATGCTCAGGGCCCACCATTGTCACCATTGCCGGTGGCTTTGTCCTTCCCCACTGGCTGCCCTGAGCCTCAGGGCCCTCTTAGAGACAGCTGTCAGTGCCACACAGTGGGCCTGAGCCCCCAGGGCCTCTAAAGGGGCTCCCGCAGGGGCCCAAGGGGAGGGACAAGCCCGGGGACCAGGCACACCAGTCCACAAAGTGCCTTCAAGTGGATGGCATCAGAGTGAAGGGTGGCGAGGAGCAGGGCCTCTGCAGGGAGGGCAGGAGGAGAAAGGAATCAATTAACCCGAGTTGGTGGCCCTTACTGTGCAGCTTTGAAAGAGGAAATGCCCGCTCTCCCACCTCAAATTAAGAACAGAAGCATCCAAAGCATTGGAGCTGCTAAAGAGGCCACTTGAACCTTGTTGCACAGCCACTCCAAGCTGAGGAGGAGAAGAAGAGGCAGGCAGAAGAGGTCGGAGAGGAGGAGCGCAGCTGGGGGCTGGGGAGCAGTGGGAAAGCCCCTGGGCACTCAGGGACCCCAGGAGAACCTGGAACCCCCAGGGAGATCCCCCAAGAGACCAATCTGACCTTAATGGGTTGGTGGCTCCTGTCATATGTCCTATGTCCCTGATGTGGCTCTAAGAGCCCACCCTGGGCAGGGCTCAGGGAATGGTTACTGAGATGGCAGAGTGAGTCCCAGGAAGGTGGTCCTGGCCTGCTGGCCTCCTCCAGCCCTGGGCTGGCTGGGATTTGGTGGGAGGTCTAACAGCCCCTCCGGCCAAGTAGGTTTCCCAGGAGAAACGGCTCAGCTGGAGTTGATCATACTGCACACCCCCAGAAGGAGGGTTCCTGGAGGTCACCTCACATGCTCCCCAGTAGGAGGGTTCCAGGAGGTCACCCCGATATCCCCCAGCAGGAGAGTTCCAGGCAGTCACCCCACATCCCACCCCAGAAGGAGGGTTCCAGATGGTCACCCCATGTCCCCCCGGGTAGGAGGGTTTCAGGCACAGGCTCCCAGGCACCTGTCCCTGCCATTGCTCTCCCATCCCCCTCCAAGTAGCCCAAGACACTTTCACAGACAAACTGAGGCTGGAGGATGTGCCCAAGGGGGGCACAGCTGGGAGACGCTGAGCACCGCCCAGCGCCGAGGAGGGTCCAGGGTTCTTCTCCTATGTCCGCTCTCTGCCCCTGCTCTGAGTTCCTTGGAGACAGGGAGTATTTAACCGGGAAAGTCCACCCTGTCCCCTCCAGGGGTTGCAGGCTGGTATTTAAAGACCTTCCTAGCTGGGGCACTGGGGCTGCAGATGCTTTATGTTGCAAATTGATGTGAACCGAGTGTTTGTGAGTGACCTTTAAGCCGGCCAGCCTCGCTCAGCTGCAGGCTGGGTAATTCTCCAGAGCGGCTGTGTCCAGAGGCTCCGGCTATGAATTATTGAAGAGCAGGACGACTGTAATTCAAGTAATGAGATCAGAGGTTCCTGGTTACTACTTCATTTGGAGCTGGTGCCAGAGGAGCTTGCCTGCGCTCTGGAGGAGAAACTCCTCACAGGGTCCTAGGGCCACCCACCTCCATGTTCAGGCCCAGAGAAGGACAGTAGGTGGCTGAGCAGGTGACAGACAGCAGGGCAGCCAGACTAGCTGTGGCGGACTTCTCACTCAGGGCCTCAGCCTGGGCATTGGCCTTTCCTGGATGCCCCCCTCCTTCTGGCTGAAACCCTGGTGCTCTGTGGGTCCACCTCCCTGTCCCATCAATGACACTACTGAGTATTCCCACTCTCATTCCTCTTCCTGGACCCCTGTGCTGGAGGCATATAGTGACCTAGGTGCTGATATCCACTCCGGCTGACTTGGCTTTGTCTCCCTCACATGGGTATCCTGGGAGCTGGGTATGGCTTGTCCTTTAAGAATCCTCTACTCCCCTCCCCCACCCCCAGAGAAAGCTGTCCCAGGGCTGTCCTCGGAGACTACCTGGACTGCAGGGAACAGTAGGTGAACAAACCAGTTGGGAGGGAGGTGCATCTGAAGGGGAGGACAGGGCCCCTGCCCATCCTCCATCCTCCACCCTCCTCACTTGTGACCTTGGGAGCCTCCAGGAGGCTAGTGGAGTCTGTGCTCTCTGCCTGTGGACCTGGGTTTGCCTGTAGTGTGCTTTGCAGATGGAACAACAGCCAGGCAATGTGAGGAGAGACCCCAGCAAGCACCCATGACTACCTCTGGCCTCGTCTGCCCAAGAGAGGAGCAGGCCCTGCCCCGGTCCATAGCCCGGAGCCCAGCGTGGTTGGAGGCCAGCTGAGCTCAGCCACCTTCCGCCAAGACCACCCAACCCAGCCAAGCCACAGATGGAGGGGCATGGGAAACCCATGTCTGCTGCAGAGGCCACTGAGGGTTAGAGGACACCCGTTACACGGCGCTGTTACAGCAGAGCCGACCAACACGGTGACACGCGGTGCCAAGCAGGTTCGCCCTTCTCTTATGGGCAGTTCATCTGGAAGGGACGGCTAGAAAGAGAAGCTCATTGCAGCTCCCACAGGCAGATTACACCCTCAGCACCCACAGCTGTGCAGGCAGGACACGGCGCCACCCCAGGAGGAGGGACTCAGTGGCACTGAGTACCCAGAGGCCTTGGCAAGGGCAGCACCCGCAGCAGTCTGGGTGACAAAGGCTGGAGGAGCGTGGGTGTCCACTCTTTTGCACTAGGGTATTTGATCTGTGATTTTGCTGAATCGGTTAGAAGTGCGAAGCATCGAGCCCCTGGGGCAGCCTGGCGCTTAGTCAGTGCTTGCTGAGTCCCGAGCTATTTCAGGAACGGGCCTTGGTTTCCAGGCCTTCTGGGTCCTGGGGCCTCTGCTTCAGGGTTGGGAAACAGCTACCACCGCTGAGTCCTCCAGCCTTCCTGGGGGCTACAAAGGCTGTGCCTGGCTGGGGGCTGTGCCCACCCTCACGTGAGCCTGCAAGGGCCTCTTGACAGGAGGCTTCCAAGGCATGCTGGGAAGAGGCAGGGTGTCCAAGTCAGCCAGAGCAAAGATGATGTCTGATGATGATATCTAATCAGAGATTACGTGAAGCCAGCACCTAATGGCTGATGGCTATGACCATCTGTGGTCTGCACTTAGCCCTGGCTCCACCCTCAACAGGCTGTCCCAGTTGTGAGGAGGTGACCCCAGTGCTGTGGACCAAAATCTGTCTGCCTTGGTTTCAGCCAGGATCCGTTGTGCAGAGGCAGCACCAGGAGCAGAGGGTGCTTCCGTGGATGTTTTCCCCATTGTCCGACTCATGGGGAGGTGGTGCCCACAAAAGAATTGCCTCAGGCTGTCTGCCCTAGTGTGCGTGTGCATGTGTAAGCGCATGTGTGTGTGCATGCATGTGTGCATGTGTGTGTGCATGTCCGTGTATGCAGATATGTGTGTGCCTGCGTATGTGTATCTGTGCATGTGTGCACATGTATGCATTACACATATGCTTGTGTGTGCATGTGTGTATTTCACGTGTGCATGTGTGTGCAGAATCAGCAGCATTGCTTCAGGTCCACTGAGTGCCAGGCTCCATGCTGGGAAGCACTGGACCTGGAGGCTCACAGCGTAATCAGAAGACCAGATTTAATTTACCAAGTGTCCCCTGCCCCAGATGCTGCCTGGGTCCCACTTCCTCTCATGAGCTTTGTTACTCCTCCAGCAGCCTGGTGGCAAGGAAGGGAGCCTCACTCCATATCGCAGATGAGAAGACCAAGGTCTAGAGGGCCCAAGAACTTTGCTAAGATTTGCAGCTGGGGGCAGGCCAGCCTCAGGAGCAAGCAGACCCAGCCATAGATCTCATGCAAAGATTGTAAGTTGTACAGGAGCTGGGAGTGAGAGGTTGCTGGGGTACACTCAGGGTGGCAGCCCCCAAGCAGGGTTCTCAAGGACAGATGGGAGAGAAAGCAGGGTGAGGGAAGCAGCCCCTGGGACGGGTCTCGGAGTGGACGGCGAGGACAGCAAGCGTGGACAGCTGGCTCAGGGGCCTTGGCTGCCTCTTGCACTGCTGGGCCCCAGGCCCAGAGCAGGCTGCCCAGGGCTTCTCAGTCGGCTGCTGTGGAGAGCTTTCCTCCAGGCCTGGGCTCTCTCGAAGCCACACCCTGGAGCCACCCAACAGTCCTGCCACCTCCTGCAGTGACCTAGCCAGCCCAGCTGCAGCCCCTGACTGAGCCACATGCCAGCTCACGCTCAGGCTGAGAAAAACCTGCCATACCTCATCCCACTCCCCAGATGACTCCTCTGCCATGAGCCGCAGCACCTGTCCCCTCTGATGAAGAGGGACATTCATTAGTCCCTTAGCTCTGATCTCTAATCACTTGGCACTTAGGTGAGGAGGAGTCCTTGGCACAGAAACCCCAGAGGCACAAGGTCGGGCTTGCCAACCCTCCGAAGCTCTAGGGGACAGGGTGCCCCCAGCTCCTACGGCCCTCACTACAGCGCAGCTCAGCAGGGCCCGGCTCAGTGCCGGAAGCCACCCCAGCAGAAAACAGTTTCTTTTTTGTAAACCTTGGAGTCTGACACAGAATCAGGGGACTGGAGGTCCATGTGGGACACTGTCCATCCATCCAGCCAGTCCTCCAGGAAGGCCCTGCCCACCGCCAGCAGGGCAGGACCACCGTGGTGGGTGTCTCTCCCTGCCCCCACATCCCTGGAGCAGGAAGGCACATCCTTCTCCTCCCAAAGGCACCAGGCTCCTCGCAACCCAGCAGATGCCTCTCAGGAAACTTTTCCACCTGCCTCCTGCAGGCCAGAACCTGGGGCCAGCAGGACTCTGGCGTTTGGGTGGTGGCTGAGATTATTGAAAGGCAGAAAGGGCAAGTTTCCCCCACCAGACTGGGCGTGGAGAGAGTAGCATCCCCTTCCTGAGCAGCTTAATGCCCCAATCAGGATCCCTGCAGTCCAGGGAGGAAGCGAGAAACCAGCCGCAGAACCTGCCCCTGCCTCCCCGGCCCCTTCCCTGCCCCCAGGCCACAGCCTTCCTCGTCCCCTAGGGAGGGGCCCCTTACCTGAGGTGGAGGCTGGTCACTGTCCAGCAGCACTGGAGGCTGCTCCAGGCGGTCCGGCCTCTGCTCTGGAGCACCCCTGGCCACGCTCTGTGTAGTTAGTCCCAGGTTGGGGCACGTATGTGCATGTGTCCATGGGGTGGGGGTGCCTCCAAGAGCCGGGGTCAAGTATTCCTGGCTGCCACCTGCCACCAGCCCATCCCAGGGGCCAGCTGCCGGGGAGGGGGCCAGGCCGAGGCCGCAGTCATCTGCGGGAGTGTCAGTGGCAGCCTGGGCTCTCAGGCTCCCGCCGGCGGCTCTCAGGCTGAGGCGAGCAGTTTATTTTTAGAGCCCGGCCCTTCCCCAGACGCCAGGATCCCAGCTGAGATTTCCAGCGGCTCAAACTAGCCCAGTCCTGGGCTGAGTTGTCGCTTGCTGGGAATGTTCTGGAAGAGGGAAAGTGAGGCCCTAAAAGGATGTGGTCCTCACAGTTATCTGAGAAATTCAGGGCCTGGTCAGGGTCTCCAAGACCCCTCTGGTGAGGACACAGTCACAGCCAGGCCCAGGATGAGCCTGGCAGGGTGTTTCCCCTCCGTTCCCTCATCTGGAAGGTGGAGGAGGACAGAAGGGCCTCCTGTCCACAGAAGGGCTGGGACCAGAGCCTGGGCTGGAGTGAGGAAGGGGCATTGCTCCATGGTATGCTCCCTGCAGCTGATGCCACCTGGAGTCACAGCGTGGCTCTGGCTCCACTCCACAGAAGGCTCTTGACGAATGCTCAGAAAGTCGGGGGACAAACGCGGTCCCCTGGATGCACTAGCTTTGGTCTCCTAATAATCTGCAAGGTCACTGGGAACCCTCCCCTTGACAGATACAGAGTCTAGAAGGGAGAGGGGCTGCCCGGGTCCCCACCAGCTGTGGCAGCACAGGGCTCTCGCGGAGACCCTTCCACAGCTCTTGCTCTTCCCACCCCTGCACCCTGCATTGTCTTTGTGATCTCAGCATTGCTTAGGGACTCCAGCTGCCCCTGCCCTGCCCTGCCTTTCCAAGCATGTCCCCTGGCCAGGGGAAGCCAGCCTGGGTCAGACAACCCTACCTGGAGGCTGTACTTCTCTGGAATCTTCTTCCACAAAGTGGAACCCCTTCCCCCGCTGTGAGCCAGGTGCTTGCTGAATGACCAGGGGGAAGGCTCCAGGTCATGTGGGCCGTCAGCGTCTGGTCACTTTGACAACATAGGACAGAAACTCGGTGTGCCTTAATGAGCGGGGCAGCTCTGCTCCTGCGGGCTGTGGCTTCAGTGCAGAGAGTAGTGGGCCAGGCTGCCCCAGTTGGCACATGAACCTGAGCAGGGCAGCTGGACTCCCCTTGCCACTGCCCCTCTTGTCTGGTGCTCGCCCCTAAGCCCGGGAGGCCCCCTCCTTCCTGCTCTGCCTGACAAGATGCCTCACCCTCCCAGGGCAACCCACCTCCTCATTACCAGGGGCACCGGCTGGCCTATGGAGGGCTGGGATCTGGGGATCCTTGCCCCTGATCCCTCCAGGGGAACAGAGGCTGGTTGCCTGGAATTTGTGGTGCAGCTACAACCTTGGAGGCAGCAGGCTTCTCCCCTTGCACAGACAGACAGATAGACACCCACTGGGGCTCCTCCAACCTCTCAGTGCTGCCCAGAAGCAAGGAAACCCATTAGCCCTCATTCCTCCCCCAGGACCATCACCCCAGGCTGGGTGTCAGGCCAGCTGTGGTCCGCACAGGACCGTTCTGCAGAAATGCCCAGTCAGGTGGGGGGCTGTCCCTCTCCACCCCACTCTGGAGCAGGCAGCAGCCCATTCTCTCCCGCCTGGAACCCTAGGAGGATCCACGCCCACTGTGCCCGGCTGTCTCCCAGGAGGGAGCCCCAGGTGGGACCGCAGTGGCACAGACTCTAAAGGTCCATGGCTCCTACTGGGTGGTCAAAGGACCTGGCTAGGTGGGTGGTGGCCATCGAGTAATGTCACAACACGCAGCCATGCCCAAGTGTTTTCTGAGAAATGTGTAACAGCCTGGGGAAGCGGTGCCGGTGAACCAGCGGATCCCGATGGGTTTCTGTTTTGCCTAAGATAACGGTTTCACAGCTGGGTATGGAGAAAAGGACGTCATAGCTCTGAGCCTCAGGTGGCTGGCCGGCCTGGGCGCTGGGAGACTTTTCTTTCCCCTTCATTGCTCTGTGTGTTTTCCACTACGGGAAGAATCAATTCTTATACAGTTCAGAAACAGACCCATCCAGGCATCGTGAGCATTGCACCAAATGCTTCTTAAAATCAGTCTCTGCTTGGTCCTCTCTTCTCCGTCCCCACCCTCCCCACATGTCACACCCTGTTCCTTACTGCAGAGTAGTCCATCATGGCCTTGCACCGTCCGCTCCCCGGCTCCTTCCCCTTCATCTTCCGTAGGTCCCCATGCCTCTCCATCCTGCTCCTCTGAGGTCTCAGCCAGGCTGCCCACCGGACACTGTCAACTATTCCCTGCGCTGGCAGACTCTGGCTGCTCCCTGAGCCCCGGGACCCTGCCCTGTCCACAAGACTCAGACTGAACTCAGGGTCTCTGCTCGGGGTGGAGGGGACGAACTGCTACCTTCCAGGGACAGAACCCAGAGTAACCACATTGTGCACACGAGCCTGCCTTCCAGCTCCCTGATACCTCATGGGTAGCAAGGC
>PVKS010037718.1:0-18434 GCA_004027875.1 Aplodontia rufa
TTTGTTTCCCTCTTTGATTTTGTTGATTTGTTTCACTTCATTCTTCCTTTTGATGAGGGTGGTAAGGGGTCTGTCAATATTTATTTTTTTCAAAGAACCAACCCTTTGTATTTTTTATTCAGAAATTTATTTGTTGAACAATCAAATAAGGTTGTAATGAAATATATATATATATATATATATATATATATATATATATATATATTCTGAAAATTAGATTTTTAGATTTAACCCCAAAAGCCCCCCCAATTACCCACCCATATCCCTCCCCCTACTTCCCAATACAACTCTACAAATACCTTAAGTTGTAGTTTTGTTGATAATTTGTATTGGTTTTTTATTTGTTGTTGTTCTCATTTTCATTGATTTCATCTCTGATCTTCATTATTTCTTATCTTCTAGTAGGTTTGGTATTGGAGTGTTCCTCGTTTTGTAGGGATTTGAGTTGGAGCTTAAATCTACTTATTTGGGATCTTTCCTGATTTTTGATGATGGCATTCAGTTTTATGAATTTACCTCCTAACTTCAGCTTACTTTACCTCCTAAGAATGCTTTCATACTGTCCTGGAGATTTCAAAATGTTGGTTCACCATTGTCATTCATTTCCAAGAATTTCTTAATTTCTGTTCTCATGTCCTCTTTTATACATCTTTGTTTAAGAGTGTATTATTCAATTTCCAAGTACTGGAGTAGATTCTATTGTTTTGCTGTTATTTGCTAAGATCATACCATTGTGGTCTGACAGGATGCATGGGACTACATCAACTTTTTTATATTTGTTAAGTTATTTTTTTGGAGTAGGATGTGGTCTATTTTGGAGAAGGATCCATGAGCTGCTGAGAAGAAGGTAAACTCAGCCAATTTGGGATGGAATATTCTGTAAATATCTATTAAGTCCAATTGATTTACAGTGTCATTTAGGTTAGAGATATCTTTGTTGATTTCTTCCTTTGATGATCTTTCTATTGTTGATAATGATGTATTAAATCCCCCAGTGTTATTATATTGAGATCAATGAGGGGTTTAATGTCCTTGAGTACTTTTTCCATGTTTTTGGGAGGGTTGTAATGGGGGTTGTAAATGTTAACTATCATTATGTCTTCTTGATGTTATAGTGACATTCTTTGTCCTTTTGGACTAGTTTTTGGAAAAAATTAACTTTATCTGATATAAGGATTGCATCACCAGCTTACTTTTTTGGGCCACAAAACTGGTGGACATTTTGCCAACCTCTTACCTTCATTCTGTGTTTTTTTTTTATTGTGAAGTGTGTCTCCTGTAGGCAGCATATTGTTGGAGTTTTGTTTTTGATCCAGTAAACCAATCTGTCTTTTGATTAGGGCATTGAGTCCATTAACATTAAGAGTTACAATAGATATGGAAATTTGGGTCCCTGATGTAGTGACTATTGTTGTTTTTTGTGCCATTTTGGATATCTTTTAGTGTTTTTTGTGATTATTGACTTTCTTCTCTTTAAGATTTTGGCAGTTGCTTGCATGTTCCTCTGAATGAAGTATGTCCTTTATAATTTTCTGTACTGCAGGCTTTGTGTTCATGTACCTTGAATTTATCAATGAAGTATTTAATTTACCCATCATATTTAAAGATGAGTTCTGCAGGTGATATTATCTTTGGCTGAAAATTTTATTTTTCTTTCAAAATTTGAAAAATATCATTCCATGCTCCCATGCCTTTATTTTCTGATCTGAGAAATCCATAGTAATCCTAATTGATCTGCCTCTGAATGTGATTTGGTGATTTTCCCTTGCTGATTTTAAGATTCTTTCCTTGATTTCTCTGTTATTGATTTTATAAATGATGTGTCTTGGTGAATTTCTCATTCAGTTAGATTTGTTTGGCGTCCTATAGGTGTATTGAATTTGATTTTCTGGATCAGTTCTGATATGGGGAAAATTCTCCTTGGCAACTTCACTTAGAAGTTTCTTGATGCCCCTTTTTTGTTGTTCAATGTTTTCTTTAATCCCAATTTCTCTCAAGTTATTTCTTCTCATCTTGTCAAATACTACTTGGAAGTTCTGATCATGCACAATATGTTTCTTTTCTTATCTGTCCTCCTTGAACTCATTGTTGCTCAGCTTGTCTTCATCGTCTAATGTTTGATCTTGGAGAGCTGAGGTTCTATTTTCTACTGAGTTTACTCTGATATTAGCATCTTCCAACGAGCTTTTGATTTGGTTGACAGTTTTTCAATTCTAAGAGCTCTGCTGCATCTCTTTTCAGAATGTCTAGATCTTTATATATGTGGTCTCTTATCTCTTGAGATTGCTCTCTTATCTCTTTCCTTAAATCTTCTTTAAATTCTTTGATTTTGTTACCAATCATGTTGTTAATATATTTTTCTAATTTTTCATCTAAGATCCCAGACATGTCACATTGATTTGGGAGCTGTGGGGCTCAGATGGAAGATTATTTCCCTTTTTCTTCATTTTCAGTTACAGGGAGTTTGCCTTGATGTCCGACATTGAATAATTCTCTTGGGGGCTTGGTGATGGTATTGGAGCTTTTTATCTCTTTTCTTAGTTTGGCTGGGGTACAATTTGGGTAGCACAGTTAAATGGCTGGCACCCCAATCTGTGAAATATTATGAATTTTTATGCTTTCCAATACCTCAGGGGATAGAGGTAGAAGTCAATAAGTGCAGCCAATGCATATGACTGACAATGTTGACTGTAGCTGTTACAGTGTTTATTAGCACCTATATGGGCAATTGGATTAGCAATTTTCTTTCTTGATAGCTCTCACACTTTCCTTGGTTAGCCAGCAAAAACCTGTTTTCAAGTATGGCATTCACTTCAGTCTACCAGGACTCCTGTAGGTGAGGGAAAAAAAGTCTAGTAGCAAAGGGAATGAGGTAGGAAGGTAGTGTATAACTTGTGAATATGGATATAGAGCCACAAGGTAGTAGAGTTAATGTAGGCTATTCTGCTAGAAATAAGGAAAAGATAGAAATGGTATGAGAGTGTGTTAAAGACTTTGAGGGAGGATGAGGGAGATCAGAATACAGTTTAGGAATTAACAGAGTAAAGGGAAGCTGGGGATAGCAAAGACTGGGGGTCTTTTCACCCTTAAGAGACTGAGGACTACTTTGCAATATTGCCAACTACCACAAATAAAACCCCAGCAATATTGACACAGCATCCAAAAATCAAAAAATAAAACCAACCACACAAACAGAAAATACCAATACTAAGGAACACCAATTGCAAGAACGACAACAGCAACAAACAAAAAACAAAACAAAACAAAAAAGGGGTTGGAAAGTTTCTGAATTATTACCATGAAGGTCAAAATTTACCCTGGGGGGGTGTCAAAATTTACCCTGGGGATAAGTGTTCCTAAGTGACTTCTAAGTGGAGTTACTTCCCAGTTGCTTTTGTTGGAGGGAATGAATTATGGTGATATTAGCTGACAGTGAGATTCACAGGAGGTCTCCCATTACTTTTCTCCTGTAGAGGTGTTGCAAACATTCACCTTCCCTGCTTCCAGTGAGAACAGACTTCAGTGTCACTCTAGTTGCACTCTTAAGCAGAAAAAAACCCCAAAACACCATAATCTGCATAGCAAGGAAAACTCTCAATAAAGTGAAAAAATAAACTACAGAGTGGTTATTAAGTTGTGGATGAAAGATGTCCCCAAAAAACTCAATATGTGAGAAAATGTGAAAGCCAAGATGAAATGATTCGGTTGTAAGAACCTTATCCCTATCAGTGAGTTAATCCCCTTATAGGGATTATCTGAATACTGTAGGCTGGTAGGTGGAGGCCAGAGAATATAAATCGTTGGAGATGAGCCTTTAGGATACATATTTTGTATCTGGAGTAGAGTCTCCCTCTGCTTTCTGGAAACATGAGTTGACCTTCTTCCCTCTGCCACACTCTTCTGTCATGGTGTTTTGCTGCTCCTCGAGCCCTGAGGAATGGAGACAGCTACCTATGGACTAAGACCTCTGAAGCCATGAGCTCCCCAATATACTTTTCATCCTAAAATTGTTCTTGTTGGGTCTTTTAGTCACAGCAATGAAAAAGCTGACTAAAACAATGGTAGAGAGTATTTATAAACTACACAGCTGATAAAGTTAATATTTTAAAAAGTGATACTCAAAAATTTAATAGCAAAAAAAAAAAGGAAATGGGCAAAATATTTCAATAGATACTTTTCAGAATAAGACATACCAGTGGCCACTGGTATATGAAAAAATGATCAACATCACCAGTGATCATAGGCATGTAAGTCAAAACCATAATGAAACAGTATCTTGCACCAACCAGTTTGAGTGGCTTTTGTGGTTACCAGATTTCAGGAAGGGTTTAGGGATGGTGACTAGGGGAGTGTTGGTAAATGGGTATGATTTTATAGTTATAAAAACTAAGTTCTGGTGTAGGATTACTATAGTTAATAATAGTGAATTGTATATTTCAGAACAACTAGAAGAGATTTTGACTGTTCTGACTATAAAGAAAAAATAAATATTTTCAGTGATGGATTATTTATTTAATCATTATTCAGTGTATTCATGTGTCAAAACATTTTGTACCCTACATACATATAATTATGTGTGATTCAAAAACAAATGAAATTTACTTTGATGTGGGCTCCAAAAATTTATGTATGCAAGTAGAAATTAGAGTCAAAGTATTGAAAGAAAAGGAAAATCTTCCATCACAATTGTAGCCTCAATAAAATTTATTTACAAATGAATGAGAAGTTAATGGATGTGACTTTCTTTTGGAGGAGGATGATACTAGGTATTGAACTCAGGTTGCTTTACCACTAAGCTATATACCCAGTCCTTTCTTCTTTTATTTTGAGATAGGGTCTCCCTAAGTTGTTGAGTCTGGCCTTGATCTTCCTATCCTCCTGTCTCAGCCAACAGAATCACTGGGATTACAGGCATGCACCACCATTCCTGGAATACACAGGTTTCTCACTAAGGTAATAAAATTTTTCTAAAACTTGATATTGGAATTTGGTGCACAATTTCATACTAAAATAAAACAAAGGAAAAACCACTCATGGATTTTACACTTTAAAAACTGAATTTTAAATAAGTTATATATCAGTAAGTGCATTTAAAAATGTTCAATTTTACATAAATGGTATTTCAATAAGTACATTAAAAATGAAAAAGAAAATAAATACTGGAGGAATTCATTGTCAGCAGGTCTTTCTTAAAAGAAATTTTTAAAGAATATCCTCAGACAGATGTAAAGTGATATTTTCCCAAGCTCTGGAGTCACACAAAAGAAATAAGATTATATTAAAATGAACCAATAAAGGTAATATAAATAATTTTTCATAATTAATTTAAAAGGTAGTTGTAAAGTAACAAGGCAATGTGTATAGCATATTGATGTGTAAAATAATATCAGTTTTGTCAAACAGGATGGGAGGAAGTAATTGGAAGTGCTACTTTACAAGATGTCACTACGAGATATAAAGTAGGATAGTGTCACTTGATGGTGGATTCATACATTCTTAAATGTTTATTATAATCCTCATTAAAACCACTAATTTTAGAGAAAGAAATGAAAATAACACATCAAAAGAGATGATAAGGGGCTGGGTATATAGTTCAATATTAAAGCACTTGCCTGTCACTTGCCTAGCAAGGGCAAAGCCCTGGGATCAATAGTTAACATTGCAACATAATAATAATAATAATTATTATAATTATTCTTCTCATTATATTATAATAAACTGCTATATTATAATAGAATAATAGTTCTTATCATTATAGTAATTATAACTATGCTGAATATTCAAATAAAGAATACAGAAATATAAATCACAAAATTTGTGCAAAAATAGTCATGAAGAGTATGTTATTTCCAATATTAATATCTTTAAATATAAAGACTCTAAATGTTGGTTAAAAGATGGAGATTGTCAGATTAGATAATACTTAACACATTTTACAAAGAAGACTTCTTTAATGTTTCTTTTAATTTTCTAAATAAGTAAACCTTACACCACTTTCATTTGGAGAGTCAGTTATTAACAGGAGCACAAACTGTTAAAAGGAACCTATTGTAATATTTTTCCAAATCTGGGAATTTCATTCTCATTCTAGATATTTGTAAAATGTGAATTGTTTCAATGAAGTAACAGTTGTGTAGTTTGGGGTTAACAATAAGTCAGAAAGTCTTTTAATATGGAGAAATATTTAAAATGGGAACATAGTAAATGGATACTTAGAAGAGTCACTCCACAGCCCTTCAATGAAGGGATCATTCAGCAAGAGCTTCAACCACTTACTGTGACAGAAGACCCAGTTTTTAATATCTTTTAACAGGTTTACAATAATTTCTGAAAATAATGACTTAATGTTTAAGTATAAATTATAAATCAATTTTCTTTTCTATTTACCTAATTTTAAGAAGCTATTTCAATAAACAACTGAATGAACTCTACTATTGTATAGTAGTTGTATGTCTTATTTTAGATACACTAAGATAAAAACAATTTCCCTTTGAAATTTCATCAACTTTGACAAATAATAATAGTTTTCTAATCCTGAAAACTAAACGCATATAGCCTATTGTCTGAATTATTATTGTCATAATAATAATAATTGTTTTACAATTAAATTAGTAATATGAATACTGGCTTAAAATTATACCATAATATAAGAATAATTGAACCAGGAATCATATTATGGTGTAATTATAAGCCAGTAGTCACAATATTTTGGTTCTGAATATAGAAAAAAATATTATGAACAACATAATTGCCTCTCTGTTTTTTAGCATTTGAACATGGAGACAAAAATTTGAAATTACGTTAATGATATTATATAGATATAAAGAATAAAAGAACCATTTAAATGAATAAAGAAATAGAGCAGTAAAATATTTATATTTAAGGAATTTGAATACATATGCTTATTTTCTAGATTCATGTTTTTCCTGATAGGAGTGTCTTTTATCTAAAGAGGGATCAGTTTGAAAAATTAAGTTATATTTTATCTCTGCTTTTTCAAAATTTACAGGTTTTGAAAAAAGAAGTATTTCTGCATATGTATCTGTCTGTGCAAATACAATTAAATTAATGAAAACATTCTAAAAGTCTTTGATATGTGCATGATCCTTATGACATTTTATTATCATTTGAATCTGAAGAGCCCTAAAAAAATGTTACATCAAAAGGCATTGCCTCAACTTCTAACTGCTCCTTATAATTTTAGTATCAGACTGCCAATGAAATATGGAATTATATATTATATACTATATTTTTAAGAGAAACAGAAGAGAGTTAATTTTATTTTTCATCCTTTTCCCCCCTTCTCTTTGTTGTACATGCAGTGCTGGGATTCAAACCTGGGTTCTCCTGCATGCCAGGCAAATGCTGCACCACTAAGACATCTTGCCAGTCCAACTATATGCCATTTAATCAGATAATTTTAAAAAAGAATCAAGAATAGATTCATTTTAACCAATTTCAATGCACCTGTTCTGTAAATACTTCTGCTTTGCTTCACAGACTATTGTAAAATTTTGTGCAAATTTTTCATCTTGAAATTTTACCTCTCTACTTTGCTAAATTTATTTTCCATTTAATAATTTTGCAGCAAATGGGGCAGTACTGTAAAGTAAATTACAAGTTAGGAGTAACTAACGTAATGTTTAGAAGAAACTACACAGAAAAGAAGCAAAGGTAAAGATGGCTGATTGTAAACTCATTAATACCAACCTGACCCAATAGGAATTTGTAATTTTGAAACTCCCTGCTTCCATTATGTGTCCAAGAACGAAATCATGGATCCATGTCAATTAACCAAAGTGCATAAAAGAGAACATCAGCAACATTTATGCACACAATCAAGATGACTTAATTTCACAATTTTAGAAGCAACTGATTTACATAGGCCAATTTTTAAGATTAACATTACGTGTGGGTTTTTTTTTTTCTCAAAGGAAAAGTCTTTATTACTTTATTATTTAAGAGATGGGTTCCTTTTAAGGTGATATGTAAGACATTTGTACATTTCAACATTCACTTGTATCACATTATAAGTGCCTATTAAAAGTGATTGTCAGAAGGAAATACCCAGAAATACTCCCCTCCAAAATTACTAATATAACAAAGTATTACCCACAGATGTTTACAGATGAAGTCAATAAGGAGCTCAAAATGAAGATATACCAATTAATGAAAAATTTAGTAATTCTGTCCAATTTCTAGATAAGAATCTCCATGTGTCTGTCTGTTGCTCATCATTTCCAAGCATGAACATTATTTCAAATCACTTTAAATCAGTTAACACATCACGAAAACTTTATCACATAATATTTCTAATATTCTCCTTGGGTTATCACTTTTTTCATACAAAATGAAATCTTATAACTGTTATATAGTAAATTAATTTGTAATAAATTACACATTTATAACAAACACTTCCTTCTTCAGACTCCTTACCATCCCATTTATTCTTCATTTACAACTTGAACTTTCCCACAATAACAAAGAGTAAACTTTCTCAATATTGTGTCACATTCTTTTCCTATAGGACTAAATGTATATTTGAATATAAAGAATTAATTTGTTCCTGAAAAGAGAATATTTGAACACCTAAATTTTCTAATATCTTAATTTTGACTTAGAAAAAGAGAAACTAAATCTAAAATGATTTCTTGGTATAATTTATACTTTAAAAATACATAAATGATTTAAAGTAAATATAAAATAATATGGTAAGATTTCAAAAGAAAAGATTGTATTGGATAAATTTGTATGTATAAACATGACATGCATGTGCACGCACACACACACACACACACACACCTTGCAGTACAGTGTGCATCTGAGTGTTATGAAATTTAGTGGAGAGTATTTTTGCTAGATGTATTGATGTTAAGAACAACTTGCTTCTAGAAGGTACCTCAAAACCAGCAGACAGTATCACTTCAGAGGAAGTGGTGGTCATTGAGGATTTTAAAGAAGAGATGTTTCTAGAAATTCAAATCAAGCTAAAGGAAATCCTTTATAATGTGTCAAAAGAGCAAAGGCATAAAACCACTTTCCATTGTGAGCCTCTTTTATTTTTATTTCTGTGATTATTCCATTAAGTCAAAACAAAAAACTGGTTCACTTACAAAAATGCAAAAACTGAATTTCATGGTAAATTAGTCTTACGATATGGTGGGACAGAAAAGCATCTATAATACATTAGAATGTTTTTGTTCCAAAAGAATTTTATTAATAAGTAAAAACAATTCACACACTTCAGAAAATTAGCAAAGGAATTTCATTTTGATAACTAAAGACCTTTGCATCATCCTGAGATAACCATCATGATTCTTTTTAGAAATTACAGAAACATGGCATATTCTCTGTCAGTGCTCCATCTCATCCAGTTACTTTCTCACTGAGGTCACATGTGTCCCCAAGTCTCTACTACCAATTACCAGGTTCTGTCAACCTCCGGTTGACAGAACACTCTTTGGTCATTCACACAGAGAAAGAATTTCACAGAAACTAGCAATCACTCTCTCCCAGCCCTCCCACCTATACCCTCCACTTCATAGGCCTTGAATGATGACTGATTGGAGAACAGATCAGCTTCTCTTCTGGATTAAGGCAGTTACCTTAGAGGACAGTTGCTTGACATTTCACCATTTTTTTGTCCTATTTCTATTCCTGTGCTATTTTCCCAGACTTTCTATTTATTTTCTGGGAATACATCTATGAAATTTCATTCAGACAAATTTTTTTTGTTAGAATCTGCTTCTGGGAAACTTGACTTTACGTATGTGGAGAGAAAGATAATAATTGTGGATAGGTAGGTAGGTAAGAAAGTAGGGAGATGATGACTAAGCAGTTTTGTGACTCATTTATTTCAGCAGCTATGGCTATCGTACATATATCATACATTCAAACATTAAATTTCGTGTTGAGGAATAGATATTTAGGGAAATGTTGAGGTGTGTAGCTTATACATAAGCCCATGTTACTTTTCTTACTTAATGCCTCTCCCAACAACCAAAAATACATTTAGGAATTAAGTAGAACTATATTACTTTCCTAAGTAATAGTTTGCTTATGGGAGGTTGATATATATTAATTACTTTAAATAGAAGTCCAATAAAATAGTATGTGTATTTAAAATAGCTCTGTATTAGAATATTGCATAATCCTAATTGATTTGTTATATAAATACTTTAAAAGAGGAAATACTTTTTAAAATCCAGCATTATAATCTAGAAGAAAACCCAAAATCTCTGAAGGGAAGTAGAGAAATGGGATAATAAACATTAAGAAATTAATCCCATACAACATGAAAAATAAAAACATTAATAAATACATATTTCAGTTCTCTCTGGAAAACCCTGCTAGTTATTGCTAGTATTTTTTCTTTATATTTTTTAAAGAAAGAGAGACAGTGAGAAAGAGACAGAAAGAGAAAGAGAATCAATTTTATTTAGTTTTTCATGTGGCTTTCATTGCTCTGACACTTAGTTGTATATTTGGTGCTGGAGTTCAAACCTGTTTTCTCATGCATGCCAGGGAAGGGCTGTATTCACTGTTACCACTCCAGCCCCATCTTCATTATTCTTTAAATGGAACGATCATTTTTAGCTTATTACCACTGGCATTAGGGATTGCCTTTCTTGACATCTCTATGATATGGAGTTACCTGTATGACTAGTTCCGGATAATAGGATTAGGCTGGCTGCATGCAACTTGTAAAAAATGGCTTTAGTGTAGTGCAAATCTTGCCTTTCAGAAAGTGGGTATTATGAGAAGGCTAGCTTTGTCAGTGATGAGGAGAACGATGTCATGCTTGGGTACACGGAGCCTGTCTTTTGCCATGGTGTAACTGAAATGCTGGCTTTGTGAGCAAGCAGTTCACTGTTCTCTCCTCAGCCACTTACTTTGTTTCTTACATATGAAATGTAACAACTAGAGGCTTAAAGAAAAATTTAAAAAGAGCAGATCAAATTAGAAATTGGATAAGAAAATGAAATATTATTGAAATATAAAAATTGTATCCTTTGGGGGAAAAATCAGTTATTTACTAATACATTTGAATACTTCTACAAAGATTATTATTTGCTGTAAAAAAGGCCAAGTTGACAAAACAAATGCAAATCTAAATTGGTAATGATGATGGTTATATAATAGTGATAATTGCCAATCAGTATAAATATACTGAAAATTAAATATATGTTCCTGTCCAAAATATGAATAGTTTAAAATGTTCCATAGCAGTCAAATAGGCTATAAACCAAATTTTTAAAAGTTCACTGACAAGAATGATAATCATCATTTTCACAAATTTTTTTTAATTGGGAAATTTATTTGTGGAACAATCACACAAATTTTAACAAAATAATATATAATGTATATAGATTCTGAAAATTGGATTTACCCCCAAGAGTGCCCCCCCAATTACCCACCCTTATCCCTCCCTTCCCCTTCCCACAACATCTCTAAAAAAAGTATTAGGTTGTGTAACATTACATGATATCAATATTTTTAATGTGTAAATTTTCCTAAGCAGTTACTAAATGTCAGACCTTTGCACATGGCATGGTAGTTTTTAGTTATTTACAAACCAATAGAAGGCATGCTGTCATACTTATTTGATAGAAAAGGAAATTTAAGTTTAGGAATATAAGATGATATATCTAAAGTCAAAAGGATGGGACTGGAATTGTGATTTGCATCCTGCTTACCTGACCCTGAGGCACACATTCTTATCCATTGCATTTGCTTCTCTTCCTACACTTCTGCACTAGAGAGTAATGCTAAATAAAGAATGTGGACTGTGGGCTGAAAATCCTGTTACTTCACAGTGAAAGTCTGATAAGTAATGATAAATCAAAATAAGTTAATTTTATTCAGTCAGGTTGTCTCAGAGTTAGTAATATGCTAATATTATTTTGGACTTCCAAGAGGTAGGTATGCTGTTAGGCAATCTCAAATATTTTTATTTCTTTGAATAGTTTTGAGGATGACACTTGATAAATCTATGGCTCACAAAACTGAATTACAAAATAAATTTTATTGTTCTGAAACCACAATAATTACAGAAATTGTCAGACAAAATTTGGAGAAGGCTATGCTTCCATGAATTATTACATATGATGTTTTTCATTTCAAATCTTTAATTTGAAATATTTATTTCATCTTATTCTTCTGTGCATATCTTTATCTTTTCTTATTTACCTGTTTTCCAAGTTAGTTCTCTATCTCCTATATGTGTTAACTTTTGGGATTTATTCATTTATTTAATTTGTGTACCTACAACATTGGTTCCTGTTGACGCAGGTTAAAGATCATAAAGTCTTAAAGCAATGCTCTAATTCTGTCTTTTTCTCTCTTACTTGTTGTATAGGATAATCTGACTCTACTTAATAGTAAACAGCAGTGCTAATTTTATACGTTTATAATATATTTCATTTATTATTTCTTGTTATAGTTCATCACTTTCAATATTTAATGTTAAACTGTAACCTTGTCCTTTATATTATTATTATTATTATTCTATAAACTAATTATTACTATTATTATAAAATGCATTGAAATTATAAAGGAACACAAATGGAAATTAAAATATCTATTAAAAACTCAAAGTGTTTTAGGAATAAATTTTACTCAAAATGAATTAAAAACTTTGATATAAGACTACAAACTATAAAACTACCAGAAAAAAATAAATCTTGTGAAAAAGCTTCTTAACATTGTTCTGAGCAATGATTTTTTTTGGACATGAAACAAAAAGCACAGGAAACAAAGAGTAAACAGAAAAATGAAATTTCAGCAAGCCAAGAAGATTCTACCCTGCAAAAGAAATGAGGAAAAATTGGGAAGACAAACTATGGAATGGAAGAAAATATTTGTAATGCATATTTCTCATAAGGGGTTAATAAAAATGTATAAGAAACTCAAACAACTTAAGCACACAAAAAAAAAACCAACAAATATCCTGATTAAAACATGAAAAAGAAAGACCAGAACAAATACTTCTTAAAAAGAAGATATACAAATTTTCAACAGGGATATAAAAAGGGGCTCAGCATCACTAATCGCTGAATCAAAACCACAATGTGATATCACCTCACCAGTTTATGTCATCAAAAAGCCAAAAATATAATATACGTTGATCAGGATGTGAAGAACAAGAAACCTTTTTACACTGTAGGTGGAAATGTAAATTGTATAACCATATGGAGAACAGCATGCAGGCTCCTCAAAAAACTAAAAATAGAACTACCTTATGATCCCGAAATCACACTTCTGGCTCTATTTCTAAAGGAAATGAAATCAGTATGTTGCAGAAATGTCTGACTCCCATCTTTATTACAACATTAATTGCTATGCAAAAATATGTAAAATATGGAAATAACCTATATGCCCATCAACATATGAATGAATAAGGAAAACAGGAGATAAAGTCACACAATACAATGAACTATTTTTCAGTATTAAAAAAGAAGAAAGTCCTGCCATGTGGGACAGTATGGTTGAACCTGAAGGACATAATGTTAAGTGAAATAAGACAGATTTAGAAAGGCAAATATGGCATGATTTCACTTAGATATTGAATTTAAGTAAAATTTAATGAAGAGAGAACAGTGGTGATCGCCTTGGTTTGGGAAATGGTGTGGAAAAAGAAATGAGAAAAAGTTGATCAAGTTTCATTTATGCAAGATGAATAAGTTCTGAAAACCTAATGTAGAGTAAAATGACTATACTAAATAATACTCTATCACATACTTGAAATTTATTAAAGGTAAATCAAAAATTTTCTCACCTAAAAAATAGGAATTGTGATGTGATGGATACCTTAATTTGCTTAGTTGCACTGTTGTTTACCAATATATAATATACAAAATTATATAACAAATATATAGTTTTTGTCAATTATACCTAAAAAACAAAAAATAAAAAATATATAAAAAATGAATCCTATAAATATAGTGGTTGTTACTATGGCACAAATTTATAGAAACTGATAAATCATTATTATCCCATGTCAAGTTAAGAAAAAGAAAAATCCTGGCAAAACTATAGAAGTAGCATTTTTTTGTAGGAGTAAGAGCTATTTATAAAAATTGCAGTATAAATAATAAGGGTACAGCTTTTAAAATATCATCGTCACCCTTGAAGATCAAGTGTTTTCAGAGACATTAAATGGTAAATATCATACTATTTCACATACTTAATCTTTAAAAATTTAAAAAGTGTTTGCAAACCATTATTAAAATTAACTTTGCATTGAGGCTTGTAAAACAGATATGAACATTTTGGCTAGTGACAGTCAAAGAAGCAGGATTATAGGACTTAAAATTCCTTCTTGGAGGACATACACCTAGGAATTTGGTAGAACAAGCATTCAAAATTAACACTTTTATTACCATCTTTAAATAGTTATTCAGAAGGTACACGCCAAAGATTACAGCCAAATCATTGACCAACTTCGGCATGAGTAGAATAATATCTAAATAATTGTTGGCAAATTATAACTCTGTATGTATTCATTGATTAATATATCCCAATGTTTATAAGACTTTATTCAGAATTACTGATTTAAATTAGTGACAAATTTTATTTTTCTATCATTTCAGAAAAAATTTAGAAATTATATTAATTCTGTGCACATGTTATGATTATAAAAGGTACATAAATATATTTAATTAAGAGTATTACACATTTAAAAGATATGGCTACACTTTGGGTGAGGGACATGTTTATGCCCTAGATGATGGTAATGGTTCTATAGGTATACACTTGTCCATGAATTCATTAAAATTTATACATGAGATATGTAGTATTTTGGATATCACTTTAACCTCAGTAAATTCATTTTTAAACCTATGGAACATGATACCAATTATAGATGAAAACTTTTAAGGCTTCCTGTAGTTTGGATCTCGAATGACCCCCAAGTTCCAATATGTTCATGACTTGGTCAACAGCCTGTGGCACTATTGGGATGTAGTGGGACCTTTAGGGGTGGGGGCTTAGCGGAATAAACTGGGGTCATACAGGTCATGTCTTTGAAGGAGATATTGGTATCGTGGCCCTTTCTTGTTTTTCACTTCTCAGCTGTCATGAAGTAAGTAGCCACCACCTTACGCCCCTGATATGATGTGCCATCACAGGTGCAAAATGACAACAAGCAAGCATTGACTGAAAATCTGAAGCTCTGGGCTAAAACAAAACTTTTCCTTTCATAAGATGATTCTCCTAGGTATTTTGTTATACTATCAGAAAGTTAACACCACACTTAAAACAACAGGAACTATAAGTTTTTAAACAGGTCAATTATAGATTTTTAGTCAATACAAGGGAGAATTTCTGATCATCAAATTAAAACTGATCAACATTATGATAGAGAGAGAGAGACAGAGAGAGAGAGAGAGAGAATCAATTTTATTTAATATTTCATGTGGCTTTTAGTGCTCTAAGACTTCTTGGCATATGCGGTGCTAGGTTTTGAACTCCCATACTTGGGCATTCCAGGCAAACGTCTTAAAGGCTGAGCCATCACTCCAGCCCCTGTGATGGTTAATTTTAAATGTGAACTTGAATCTGTTAATAGATATCTGGACAATTAGCAAAACATGATTTTTTGGTGTGTCTGTGGGTATTTTGGAAAGCTTTAGCATTTAACTTAGACTAAGAAAGAAAGCTACACTTTATAAACACGGAATTATAACTTACCAACAATTATGTAGATAATATTATTATATCCACCCAAGCCTTCCACGGTGCAGAAGGACCAGATAGGAAAAGGAAGGAAAATTTGCTCTCTCCCTTTTGAGGCGATTCATTAATTTTTATCCTGACCTTGGACATCAGGAGTTCCTGTTTCTTGAACTTCTGGGCTGACATGGATTTATACCATCAGTACCCATGCTTGTCAGGCTTTGGAACCAGAATGAATTATACCACTTCCTTTGCTGATTCTCTAGGTTGCAAATGGAATCTTAGGGGAATTCTGGGACTCCATAATTTCATGAGTCAATTCCAATAATAAATTGCCTTTTGTATGTATATATGTATGTGTGTACATACATATACATTTGCCTGAGTGTATACATAATGCATATATATACAATATATGTAGAACATACATGTACATACACACACACATTCCTTCTATTGATAATACTTCTTCAAAGAGCCCTGACTAATGCAAAATTATATGTTCTACTATAATTCCATAAACAGCCAGCAATTGCTTTCAAGAATTTCAAGGAACCTTTAAGCAGAATAAGAATTTATATTTACTCTTTGGAGAAACCTTGCTTCAAAATGAAGTTCATAAGCTGTTATAAAGCTGATGCAAAAACACTAATTCAGCTAGGATGACATTCTGGCTTTTGTATGTAGTGATTTCCTCCCTTCTCTCTGGCCATGTTCAGTTCCATCTGCTTAATGCTCTGTTCCTCCATAATCATACTGTGTTAGTTTCTGTAAAACCCAACACAATCTAGCACTGTTTTTGTATTTTGGTAGTATTTGCTAATATTTTTCTTTTTCTTAATTTTTCATTTGTAAGCTTCTATTTCCAGGATATAGTAGAACAGGAATTGTAGTCTAGGGGTTCGTTTAAGCTCTTGGGAATTTTGACTGATCTGCCATTTTTCAACATACTATTTATTGAATTGGCTGTTTTTTTTAACATTGTGTGGGAATATGCTATATGCAATAAATTGTCTTCTTGCTGCATTTAATAATTTTCCTAGAATTTCTAGCTTTCAATTCAAGCAGCACAACACATTCTACTTTTCTGCAAATACCTATACTGCATTGTTTTACTCTGTAAAAGGAGCCTAATTCCCATCCCTGTTAATGTTGGATAATCAGCTTTCTTTTACTAATGAAATATGATAGAAGTAATGTATCCAATATCCAAGCGGAGAATTTATAAATGATTGGAGGGTTGCCCTGAACTCTTCAGTCCTTTTACATATCATGGGAACAGCCTATGACCTGCATAGACTACTGCAACTGACCTATTCATATGTGAGCAAGAAATAAAGATTTGTTATATAGGACACTGAAATTTGGAAGTTGTTTTCAATACAGCACCATTGTGGAATAATATAAGTGACTTGAGTTTTATTTTCAGCAACTCCTTTTATTGTTGCATTAATATAGCCAAGTTATTGAAAAGCTCTTTGAATTGAAAACTCTGGCAAGGAACTATTCAATTGTTTAATGCTCTAAATTACATAAAATGCTGCTAAGAGAATACCAGCTATACAATATGATGGTTAGGTTTTCCACTCTTTAATACCATTTTGCTTCCTGCTTAATGTTACAGTTTGCTTTGTCTTCACTATATGGGGACAAATCATTATTTAAACACTTTTTTCTTTTCAGGTATTATTCTTCTTTCAAACACTACTATTAACCCTTCATTCGCTATTTCTTTTCACTACTTGAGAAACCCCATTCTTATTTTCTACCCTGTTTTGTTCCACTGTTTCCAATTAATCTTCTGAAGCTAACCTTTACTACCAATCACAGTGCCTCTGAAGCAACAGCTCCTCAGAGAGACCTCCCCGGTCTGCTTTTAGAAAGATGCCCTGTCCTCCAGGTTATTAAATCTGGCATAGTATAAATTTTCAAAATAGGTTCTGAAAATCTTCTGTATCTTGGATGAGTCTGTGGTGATATCCCCATTTTCGTCTCTGATTTTGTTGATTTGCTTCATTTCGATCTTCCTTTTGGTGAGTTTGGCAAGGGGTCTGTCAATTTTGTTTACTCTTTCAAAAACCAACTCAGATTTGTTAATAGATTGAATAGCTATTTTGTTCTCAATTTCGTTGATTTCAGCTCTGATTTTGGTGATTTCCTGTCTTCTGTTAGATTTAGGGTTGGACTGTTCCTCCTTTTGAAGTTGTTTGAGTTGAAGCATAAGGCTATTAATCTGCTCTCTTTCTAGATTTTTGATGTATGCACACAGTGCTATAAATTTGCCTCTTAAAAAGCCTTTATAATGTCCCAGAGGTTTTGGTATGTTGTTTCCTCATTCTCGTTCAATTCCAAAAACTTCATAATCTCTGTTCTCATTTCCTCTTTTACCCATCCTTCGTTTAAGAGGTAATTGTTCAATTTCCAAGTATTTGAATAGTTTCTGTTGTTTCTCTTGTTGTTGACTGCTAAGATCAAAGCAATATGATCTGACAGAATACATGGGATTATATCCACTTTTTTATATTTGCTAAGATTATCCCGGTGAACTATGATGTGGTCTGTTTTAGAGAAGGATCCATGGGCTGAAGAGAAGGTAAATTCAGCTGTCTTAGGATGGAATATTCTGTAAATGTCTGTTAAGTCCGATTGATTAATAGAGTAGTTCAGATTGGAGACATCTTTATTGATTTTTTGTTTTGATGATCTGTCTAGAGTTGATAGTGGTGTGTTGAAGTCCCCCAGGATTATTGTATTGAGAT